>JALDNG010000029.1:4802500-4857156 GCA_024349245.1 Neodontobutis hainanensis
ACCTGGTCTGGACCTGGTCTGGATCTGGTCTGGATCTGGTCTGGACCTGCCCTGGATCTGGTCTGGATTTGGTCTGGACCTGCCCTGGATCTGGTCTGGATCTGGTCTGGATCTGGTCTGGATCTGGTCTGGACCTGGTCTGGATCTGGTCTGGACCTGGTCTGGATCTGCACTGGACCTGGTCTGGATCTGGTCTGGACCTGGTCTGGATCTGGTCTGGATCTGGTCTGGACCTGGTCTGGACCTGGTCTGGATCTGGTCTGGACCTGGTCTGGATCTGGTCTGGATCTGGTCTGGACCTGGTCTGGATCTGGTCTGGACCTGGTCTGGACCTGGTCTGGATCTGGTCTGGACCTGGTCTGGACCTGGTCTGGACCTGCCCTGGATCTGGTCTGGATCTGGTCTGGATCTGGTCTGGATCTGGTCTGGACCTGGTCTGGATCTGCACTGGACCTGGTCTGGACCTGGTCTGGATCTGGTCTGGACCTGGTCTGGACCTGGTCTGGATCTGGTCTGGATCTGGTCTGGACCTGCCCTGGATCTGGTCTGGATTTGGTCTGGATCTGGTCTGGATCTGGTCTGGATCTGGTCTGGACCTGGTCTGGATCTGGTCTGGACCTGGTCTGGATCTGCACTGGACCTGGTCTGGATCTGGTCTGGACCTGGTCTGGATCTGGTCTGGACCTGGTCTGGATCTGGTCTGGACCTGGTCTGGATCTGGTCTGGATCTGGTCTGGACCTGGTCTGGACCTGGTCTGGACCTGGTCTGGACCTGGTCTGGATCTGGTCTGGACCTGGTCTGGATCTGGTCTGGACCTGGTCTGGACCTGGTCTGGATCTGCCTGGACCTGGTCTGGACCTGGTCTGGACCTGCCCTGGATCTGGTCTGGACCTGGTCTGGACCTGGTCTGGATCTGGTCTGGACCTGGTCTGGACCTGGTCTGGACCTGGTCTGGACCTGCCCTGGATCTGGTCTGGATCTGGTCTGGACCTGGTCTGGATCTGGTCTGGATCTGGTCTGGACCTGGTCTGGATCTGGTCTGGATCTGGTCTGGACCTCTCACAAAGACTAAAGCAGATAAATCCTGAGTGTTTACAGGGCTTTTCTTTTATTGATTGGTTTTATTAGATTTTTTTTTCGGTGACTGAGGAATGAACCCTGGTCAAAATAAAAAACACACTTGAGACAAAACTGAAGCAGGAATAGTTTAATTTCTGTTTTCTCTCGTCTGATTGGATAAACCAGGAGGCCTCCAGGGGGCGCTCTGTTGAAGACAGATTACAGACAGAATACAAAGTGTAAGTGGAGGATATACAGGGTTATTATGGGAATAAAATACTTTAAATAAAAGACAAACTGTGAGAAATGATCACTTTTACATTGAATCAGTTCAGAGCTGTTCAGAGCTGGAGCTCACGTTATAAAAGCACAGTTTTTTTTAATAATATCTGATATAAACTATAATAATGGAGCAGTGTTTCAGTTTAAAACATAACTATTCTTTTTTAAAAGCCTGAGTTTGAGATGTTTTTATAAAAGCTCTTTCTTTGGGACTCTGTTCGCACATGCTCAGTGTTGTTTTGTGTAAAGAGCTGTGTCTCCGTGGCAACGACATTAACAGTACTGGCACCGCCCCCTTTTCCCTGGTGTGACTGGTGGACACTCGAGGTACTGCAACAACAACAAAACCGAACCTCAGTCTGTCAACACAAAGGACAAACCTGATGAATCTGATGTGTGCTGCAGCGCCACCTACAGGCGTGTGTGAACGAGAAGCTTTAGACGTTGTTAAGGGCCTTTCAGTTTTTCTTATTTACATAAAACAAGTTAGATTTTGTTTTGTTGATGTTATTACTTTGGAACACATCCTGTAATTATTAGTTTAAGAAAAGTGAATGTATTTCTAGTTTTGGAATGACTTACATGTGTGTTTTTTTAAAATAATAAAATAATTCAGGGCGTTTTTGACGAGAAGTAAATAAACCCTTCTCAGAAGTTTAGCAGCAGATTTGAAAAAGAAACATAACTCCAGGTCTGAATACTTCAACTTCATCAAAACAATAATTACCTGCACACTTTTAAAATTCAGTCACTTTTCTGAAGAAAACTCACTCTTCCTTTTCTCACCGTCGACACAAAGTACGTTTAAATTCAGAAAAACAGGAGCAGCTTCAGTCGCTTCAAAGGGTCTCGTATACTTCATAATCTCAATAACATACGTCGATAATGTCGGATATATAACTTCTAAAGCAGGACGTCCCAGTGAGCCTCTGGACGTGGCTCTACCTCGCCTCAGGGCAGTAAAAGGACCCTGTGAGAGTTGAGGGTTCTATTCCAGATGAGCTTCTTTCAGTCGCATTAAAAACGTCTCTTGGCCCACATTTAAGTCCAGCTCTGACTGGTTCTAGTGGCTCTTCTGCTGCACAACTCTCAAGAACCGTTTGAGGAGCACAGTGAGTTTGAGTTCTGTTTTGGAGGCAGTGTCTGTGAGGGCCTCTCCCTGAGCTGGCTTTTTGGATGATTTCAGTTTGTGTTTTGTGTCATTCCAACATGGCGTCCAGTTGGTCGGCGAGATCGTCGAACATGTTCCCGATGTCGTCCAGAATGGTTCCTGCAGACTTCACTGAGCTCACGGCGCTGAGGAGACACGAGAACTGTTAATGCTTTCTGAGATTGTCTGCAGCACATTTAAATATGAAAACAAGAAAAGAATTGCACTTTAGCAACAAAAACAGGAAAACAGATCTTGTGTTTTTATGAATTATATAAAACATGGACTAAACCTGACGAGTGTCACAGTGTTAGTCAGTGTCTTCTGTTCACACTGGTTAGATCTTAACTTAAAGATAAACTTTTTGGATAGATTGGGTTTAAATGGTGCATGGCATCTTTTACTGAAGAATAAAGATTTAGTTGTGTTTGAAAATCTGTGACGGCCCGTGACTGGCCTTTTATTTTGGTAGTTCTCTTTTGTTTCCTTTGTTTGAGGAAGTGGTGGGCGTGGCCAGGACCAGTGTAAACAGGCTCCTCCCTCCCTGACCTTTGCACCTTTCATGCACACTCCCTGCAGACATTTTTATTATTTGATTAACGTTCTCAGGTAAATCTTGATTCTGTGTTTGTCCGGAGCTCAATGAGCCAGAGTTTTTGACCTCTGACCTTGTGTGATCTTGTGTCCTGTTGTTGAATGTTGATTACATGTTTAGACTTGAATGAGTTAAAAGTCTGACCGGTCCGTGTGGTCCTCCAGCTTCCTCTCCACGGCCTTCAGCGCCGCGTCCAAACAGGTGCTGGTCTGGTCCAGTCTCTGCTGCACCACCTCCGTGTCATGTGACCCGGGGCTGGTCAGGTGACGGCGCGCGGGCGAGAGGGCGGGGCTCTGGGGGCGGGAGGAGGTGGGGGAGGAGAAGGCCACACTCTGGACCACGCTGACGGAAAGACCGGGAGAAGACCGGCCTGAACCTGAGAGACACAGGAACAAGACAAAAAACAGCTGCTTCTTCAAAAAGAAACATTAATAGATCCACAAAATCCTTTTCAAATCTTTCTAAAAGTCTTGAGGCCGAGGGGGCGGGGTTTATTTTAGAAGCTTTTTACACTTTATCCAATCGTTTCTGTTAAAAGTTTAAAAGTCTACGAGCACATTTAAGTGTAAGCCTGTAATAAGTCGACAGTCTATATCTCCGACAAACGAGAGTCTCTGACCTTGTGTGAGCAGACTGTGTCGAACAGGTTTAGGGGCCAGGGCTGGTTTTGGAGACAGTGGAGGTCTGAGAGGAGACCCGGGCCGGTCTTCATCGGTCCTCACCCTCAGCTCCTCGTGGCTCTGGGCCCTGCTGCTCGGCCCGCTGCTGGGACACCCCTGTGTTCTGCTGGGAGACCCCTCGCCCGTCTCTCTGGGTTTATGCCTCCTCTTCACCGTGTCCGACTCCTTCAGGTTAAACTCCGGGACGTCCTGGCTCTTGCTCAGCGGCTCTAACACCGCCTCGGCTCTAGGGGGCGGCGGCGCTTTGGGGCGCTGCTTTATCGTCAGGTTTCCTTCTTCTGCAAACGGGATGCACTCGCTGGAGCTGCTCTGGGACAGGGAGCCCTCCTCTGGGTCGGCCTTTACAAGTCTGTCCTGGTCCTGTTCAGAAGGTTTGTCACTTTGGCTCTGGACTCCGCCCCGGACCTGAGCGGCCTCCTGTGATTGGACAGTTTGGTTAGTGTGGGATTGGACCTTTAAAAACCTTTATAAACCACACCTGGACCTTTATAAACATTTATAAACCTTTACAAACCTTTATAAACTACACATGGACCTTTATAAACATTTATAAACCTTTATAGACCTTTATAAACGTTTAAAAACCTCACCTGGACCTTTATAAACCTTTATAAACCTCACCTGGACCTTTATAAACCTTTATAAACCTTTACAAACCTTTATAAACTACACATGGACCTTTATAAACCTTTATAAACCTCACCTGGACCTTTATAAACCTTTATAAACCTCACCTGGACCTTTATAAACCTTTATAAACCTCACCTGGACCTTTATAAACCTTTATAAACCTTTACAAACCTTTATAAACTACACATGGACCTTTATAAACATTTATAAACCTTTATAAACCACACCTGGACCTTTATAAACTACACCTGGACCTGAGCGGCCTCCTGTGATTGGACAGTTTGGTTAGTGTTAGTGTGGGATTGGACCGTTATAAACCTGGACCTCTACAGACCTCTGGACTCTGGTTCTTTTGGTCAGTTGTTGCTCCTGGCTTGGTCTCGGTTGAGTTTGGTGTTTTTTTGGCGTCGCCCTCCAGCGTTGCGGCGATGCTCCGGACGCTGCCCGGACTCTGGCTGACCACTCCGCTGCTGCTGCTGGAGTCGCTCTGGTCCTCGCTGTTGGAGCTGCTGACGGAGCTCAGGCGTTTGGGCGGAGGAGGAGGAGGGCCCTTCTTCTTCCCTCGGACGGCGAAGGACTGGCTGCGGCCCACGTTTCTGTCGGAGCCGGACGCGGCGCGGCTGTGGTGGGACCGGCCCGGCTTTCGGCTCAGAGTGGCGTAGGACGGAGGAAGGACCACATCGTCGTCTTCATCGTCTGGTTCTCCGTCGGATAAAGAGCCACGGGTCACGTTCTGCTGCTTCAACAGAGACCGGCACTCGAGTCTGGAGTCTGTGGACAGAGAAAAACCAGGTCTGAATCAGGACTGAACCAGGTCTGAACCAGGTCTAAACCAGGTCTGAACCAGGTCTGAACCAGGTCTGAACCAGGTCTAAACCAAGACTGAACCAGGTCTGAACCAGGTCTAAACCAGGTCTGAACCAGGTCTGAACCAGGTCTGAACCAGGTCTAAACCAAGACTGAACCAGGTCTAAACCAGGTCTGAACCAGGTCTGAACCAGGTCTAAACCAAGACTGAACCAGGTCTAAACCAGGTCTGAACCAGGTCTAAACCAAGACTGAACCAGGTCTAAACCAGGTCTGAACCAGGTCTGAACCAGGTCTAAACCAAGACTGAACCAGGTCTAAACCAGGTCTAAACCAGGTCTAAACCAAGACTGAACCAGGTATGAACCAGGTCTAAACCAAGACTGAACCAGGTCTAAACCAGGTCTGAACCAGGTCTAAACCAAGTCTGAACCAGGTCTAAACCAAGACTGAACCAGGTCTAAACCAGGTCTGAACCAGGTCTAAACCAGGTCTAAACCAAGACTGAACCAGGTCTAAACCAGGTCTGAACCAGGTCTAAACCAGGTCTGAACCAGGTCTAAACCAAGACTGAACCAGGTCTGAACCAGGTCTAAACCAAGACTGAACCAGGTCTGAACCAGGACTGAACAGGGTCGGAACCAGGTCTGAACCAGGTCTAAACCAGGACTGAACAGGGTCGGAACCAGGTCTAAACCAAGACTGAACCAGGTCTAAACAAGGTGTGAACCAGGTCTGAACCAGGTCTGAACCAAGACTGAACCAGGTCTAAACCAGGATTTTTAAACCCAGTCTTTGTTGGTCTTACCTTTGTTTGCAGGAGACCCACTGAGTCTGGGTTTTGCCGGGACTGCGGGGTACTTGAAGACTGTGGCAGTGCCCTGTGGGACCTGTTTGGGTCTGGGCTGGTCTCTGCCGGGACTGGGCTCGGGGTGGTCCTGGTCCTGGGAGCGTCCGGAGCCTCTGGAGCGGGCCGTCAGACTCTCCTCGCTGTGGGACAGGCTCAGGGTCCTGTTAAAGACCAGAGCGTCCTCGCCGTGGGACAGGGCACACTGCAGCTCAGCGCTCAGGTCACTGTCCTGCAGCAGACACAGGCTCTACTTAAATCATCTGACTAAGACCTGTTCTGAACCAGTCGGCCCTGAGGGTTTAGACTTCGAGCCTCTCAGTGGCTTCAGCTGAATTCTGTTTATTCTCTTATTGTTTCATGGTCAGACATTAATCTGAGTAAAGAGGAAAGACTTTAGTGTTTGACTAGTTCTGTTTATATCTGTCTCCTTCAAACTCTGACCTCTGAGTCTGGACCTGGTCTAAGACCGGACTAACTCTGTCTCCTTCAAACTCTGACCTCTGAGTCTGGACCTGGTCTAAGACCGGACTAACTCTGTCTCCTTCAAACTCTGACCTCTGAGTCTGGACCTGGTCTAAGACTGGACTAACTCTGACCTCCGTGAGTCTGGACCTGGTCTAAGACTGGACTAACACTAACCTCCGTGAGTCTGGACCTGGTCTAAGACCGGACTAACTCTGTCTCCTTCAAACTCTGACCTCTGAGTCTGGACCTGGTCTAAGACCGGACTAACTCTGTCTCCTTCAAACTCTGACCTCTGAGTCTGGACCTGGTCTAAGACTGGACTAACTCTGACCTCCGTGAGTCTGGACCTGGTCTAAGACCGGACTAACTCTGACCTCCGTGAGTCTGGACCTGGTCTAAGACCGGACTAACTCTGACCTCCGTGAGTCTGGACCTGGTCTAAGACTGGACTAACTCTGACCTCTGAGTCTGGACCAAGTCTAAGACCGGACTAACTCTGACCTCTGAGTCTGGACCTGGTCTAAGACCGGTCTAACTCTGCCTCCTTCAAACGCTGACCTCTGAGTCTGGATCTGGTCTAAGTCCGGACTAACACTGACCTCCGTGAGTCCGGACCTGGTCTAAGTCCGGACTAACACTGACCTCCGTGAGTCCGGACCTGGTCTAAGTCCGGACTAACACTGACCTCTGAGTCTGGATCTGGTCTAAGTCCGGACTAACACTGACCTCCGTGAGTCTGGACCTGGTCTAAGTCCGGACTAACACTGACTGACCTCCGTGAGTCTGGACCTGGTCTAAGACTGGACTAACTCTGACCTCCGTGAGTCCGGACCTGGTCTAAGTCCGGACTAACACTGACTGACCTCCGTGAGTCCGGACCTGGTCTAAGTCCGGACTAATACTGACCTCCGTGAGTCCGGACCTGGTCTAAGTCCGGACTAACACTGACCTCCGTGAGTCCGGACCTGGTCTAAGTCCGGACTAACGCTGACCTCTGAGTCTGGACCTGGTCTAAGACCAGACTAACTCTGACCTCCGTGAGTCCGGACCTGGTCTAAGTCCGGACTAACACTGACCTCTGAGTCTGGAACTGGTCTTGACCACAGAATTATTCATTCAGTTACAAAGCTCTGTAACACAGACTAGAACTGGTTGAAGCTCAGTATCCGACCCCAGAGTGAGTGTTACCTGGAAGGTGTTCATCTTGGGCGTGTGAGGAGACTGGGGGTCATCGCTGGACTGGACGCCCAGCGGCTGCAGAGGTCCCGGGGCCCTCCTCCTCAGAGTCCCATGTCCCGACTGTCCCTGCAGCTCGGCTCTGTGCAGCTCACACAGCTTCTTCACGGACAGCATCAGCTTCTTCTGGTGACCTGCAGGTTTAAACCGAGGACAGAGGTTAGACCAGGAAGAGAAGAGGCTTTTTACCCATCATGCACTGCTTTAGCTTCTCTCAGAACTCACTCACAGGGGAACACACTGACATGGCCTACATGTTACACCAAAAACACGAGAGCCCTGAGCTGCAGCGGCTTTGAGCCTCACCATCTTTTTACATTTACAAAAAAATGAAATGACCCACTGCTCGAGGTCAGTTTTTATTTCTTATGACGCTATGCAATAGTAACAACAGGTGAGAGTTTTATGGAGGTCACAAAATAAAGACTCTGAGTCCAGGCCTGGGACCGACGTGGACTCAGGACTCTGGCCTTGAACCTCAGACTGCCCTAAAGCCTGCTCCTGACCCAGTTTGGTGATGCCGATCTCCTGCAGGTCCTCCCAGCTCAGGTCTTTGGCGATGCTGATGGAGTCGTAGCCGTTCTCGGACAGTCTCTTGTGATACTGCGGCAGACCGATGGCACTGAGCCACTCCCCCAGGTCCGACTGGAGACAAGAACAGCCTTAAAAACACTCCCACTCAAACAGACAGACGTTTGATCAGTTTATTTAAAACAATCACGGATCTTAATTTTAAAGATCTTTTTGTTTTTACTGACTTTCATGGCATAAAATTCATACTGATAACTGCTTTTCTCAAATATACATTAAACGATGTAAGTCTTAAAGTGTTTTCTGGAGAATGTTCCAGTAGAATTGTTGAAGAGAATAAAAAAAGGCTGGGTCTGTGGGGCTCTCACAGGGATGTACTCGGGCAGCCACTCGGGGATGTTCAGGTTGTTGATCTCCAGAGAGATCTTCTTGCGGTGTCCAGGTTTGGTGACTCCGATGGCCGTCAGATCCTTAGAGACACAAACAGACGTGGCTTGAACAGGACTCAGGGTTTATAATAAACATGTAGGATGTTTATTATATCCAGGTGAGTTCTGACCTCAGGAGTCATTCTGCTGATGGTGGGCACGTCGTAGCCAGCGTTCAGGAAGTTAGCCGTGTACTGCTCCAGCTGGAACTCACTAAGCCACTGGTAAATGGCCTCTGCGTCCTGGAAATAACCGAGAAACAAACATGAAACTGCCCTCCTGAGGAACAACTCCAGGCTGAACACCTTGCATCGGCTGATCTCACAGCTTCACACAGCGACAGCCGTGGTTATGGTACCTTTCCCTCCAGAAGCTGCTGAGGCCGGACGAACTGCTGACACAGGCCCTGCTCTGCTCGGCTCTGAACAGTGACGGTCTGACGGCGAGGGGTGCCTCCTGTGAACGATATTCATCAGAACAAACCCAGAGCCACGGGACACTGAGGATGGACATCTAAAGGTGTATACGTGTGAAACTAATTCTGTAAAACCCACCATGAACTGTTTTCAGACGTTTTCTGGACATCATTGTGGTAACTGGGACTGGGCTTGTGCTTTAAATTAATGAGTTCATAATCTGATCTCCATGTGCCTCATTCTATTCTAAGACAAGTCATATCTCGGCTCCTGTACTAAAGCAATATAGATAAAATGACCAGGAAAGCACTTTAAAACATGATGAGAGCAGAGAACTGTTCATTTCCTGGTGTCTGTGAGAATCCTGGTAAATAAAGAAGTTAAATACCTGCAGAGTGGTCATGCTGTTTGAGGTTAGGGAGTCCACCGTCTCCAGCAGAGGGCGCCACCTGCACAGAGACAGAGCTCAGGGCTGCACTGACTTCTGACTTTATTTAAATTCAAATCAGGCAGCTGGCTGCTGTACAAACATTAAAGCAGTAAAACGTGTGTGTTGTGACGCTGGACCTTGTTGTCGTGCTGCTGCTGCGTCATGTGCTGCTGCAGCCCGTTGGTGGCGCTGTTGGTGTTGCTCTCTGTGCTCTGTCCGCTGCCGGCGCTGCGAGTGCTGCCGACGCTGCCCGTGCTGCCTACACTGTTCCTGTCGCCCGCTGGAGACAAATATAACAGAAATATAAGAGTCACACACAACAGAGTTCTGAGACAGACTGCACGACTCAAAAAACCTACGATTGTCAAATCAAAGTTTGTACCAAGAGATCAGAAAAGTCTAAACCATGTCGAGCTTCCAATCCAATTATTCCTCAAGAAGAAAGAAGGAGGAAAGTTGTTCTGGTGTTTGTTCCTGGTTTCAGAGTTCTTTCTGTCTCTGTCTCCACTGCATTAAACCGGAACAGGACCGAGACTCGAGAGAGTCCAGCTCCACCACAAAGCAACCTGCTGCAGCCTCGGGTTTAAGTCTGTTTTCAGTTTTTATATTCAGTTTAGGTGAGTGTTACTCTGGTGAGAGTGTAGTTCTGGTGTTAGTCTGGTGAGTGTTGTTCTGGTGTTAGTCTGGTGAGTGTAGTTTTGGTGTTAGTCTGGAGAGTGTTGTTCTGGTGTTAGTCTGGAGAGTGTAGTTCTGGTGTTAGTCTGGTGAGTGTTGTTCTGGTGTTAGTCTGGAGAGTGTAGTTCTGGTGTTAGTCTGGTGAGTGTTGTTCTGGTGTTAGTCTGGTGAGTGTTACTCTGGTGTTAGTCTGGTGAGTGTAGTTTTGGTGTTAGTCTGGTGAGTGTAGTTTTGGTGTTAGTCTGGAGAGTGTAGTTCTGGTGTTAGTCTGGTGAGTGTTGTTCTGGTGTTAGTCTGGTGAGTGTTACTCTGGTGTTAGTCTGGTGAGTGTAGATTTGGTGTTAGTCTGGTGAGTGTAGTTCTGGTGTTAGTCTGGTGAGAGTGTTGTTCTGGTGTTAGTCTGGTGAGTGTTGTTCTGGTGTTAGTCTGGTGAGTGTAGTTCTGGTGTTAGTCTGGTGAGAGTGTAGTTCTGGTGTTACTCTGGTAAGAGTGTAGTTCTGGTGTTAGTCTGGTGAGAGTGTAGCTCTGGTGTTAGTCTGGTGAGTGTAGCTCTGGTGTTAGTCTGGTGAGTGTAGCTCTGGTGTTAGTCTGGTGAGTGTAGTTCTGGTGTTAGTCTGGTGAGTGTAATTCTGGTGTTAGTCTGGTGAGTGTGTAGTTCTGGTGTTAGTGAAGTGAGAGTGTAGTTCTGGTGTTACTCTGGTGAGTGTAGTTCTGGTGTTAGTCTGGTGAGAGTGTAGTTCTGGTGTTAGTCTGGTGAGAGTGTTGTTCTGGTGTTAGTCTGGTGAGTGTTGTTCTGGTGTTAGTCTGGTGAGTGTAGTTCTGGTGTTAGTCTGGTGAGAGTGTAGTTCTGGTGTTACTCTGGTAAGAGTGTAGTTCTGGTGTTAGTCTGGTGAGAGTGTAGTTCTGGTGTTACTCTGGTGTGTGTAGTTCTGGTGTTAGTCTGGTGAGTGTGTAGTTCTGGTGTTAGTCTGGTGAGTGTGTAGTTCTGGTGTTACTCTGGTGAGTGTGTAGTTCTGGTGTTAGTGCAGTTGTACCTGAGCTGTTAGTGAGGCTCTGGTGCGAGTATAGGGTGAAGCAGTCGTCGGTCTGAGGGCTGAAGGACGGAGCGGGGGCTCGAGGCAGGCGCTGGGACGTGGGTAGGGAGGCGTGTCGGGACAGAGCGCCCCCTACAGGACAGGCCCAGGTTAGGGAGGAGCAGGGTTAGAGGTTAGAGCAGGTTTTAAAAAACAGAGACATGACGGATATCCACAGGGAACTGCAGCCGGGACAGACTCATGTGTCCCATTAATGACCTTTATCACCCAGAAAAATCACATCAAACACAGGATTACACCAGGTGAGACCAGGTGAAACCAGGTAAGACCAGGTAAGAGCAGGTTGAAACCAGGTGAAAACAGGTAAGACCAGGTAAGACCAGGTGAGACCAGGTGAGACCAGGTGAAACCAGGTGAGACCAGGTAAGATCAGGTGACACCAGGTGAGACCAGGTGAAACCAGGTAAGACCAGGCTAGACCAGGTGAAACCAGGTAAGACCAGGTGAAACCAGGTAAGATCAGGTGACACCAGGTGAAACCGGGTGAGACCAGGTGAAACCAGGTAAGATCAGGTGACACCAGGTGAGACCAGGCGAAACCAGGTAAGACCAGGCTAGACCAGGTGAAACCAGGTAAGACCAGGTGAAACCAGGTAAGATCAGGTGACACCAGGTGAAACCGGGTGAGACCAGGTGAGGCCAGGTGAAACCAGGTAAGATCAGGTGACACCAGGTGAGACCAGGTGAAACCAGGTAAGACCAGGCTAGACCAGGTGAAACCAGGTAAGATCAGGTGACACCAGGTGAGACCAGGTGAAACCAGGTAAGACCAGGCTAGACCAGGTGAAACCAGGTGACACCGGGTGAGACCAAGTGAAACCAGGTAAGATCAGGTGACACCAGGTGAGGCCTGTGCAGTGAGTCAGCAGGTCCTTTGTTTTCACTGAAGGTGATGTTAATAAGAGACAGACAGAAGAGAAGGGCTGCTGACCGATTCTTCTGCTGATGACCTCCACGATGTTCGGAGGAAAGAAGCCCACTCGGTCCGTGTGAGAGTGAGTGTCGTGGATGTGTCCTTTCCACCGGCCATCCACATGCTGCTCCAGCACCTGCAGACGGACAGGTACAGGTGAGAAACCGGTGAGAAAGAGAGAATTAACAAATGGGTCAAAATAAGGCAGTCTGTTGTTTGAGCATAATTTCAGGTTTTAATTAACATTATTGTGTTCAAAGACATGGCTGCACTGTTGTTCTTTAAGGATATTATGGTCTGTTCTGAGTCTGTCACTGGTTTCTAATGGTCTTTTCAAAGTGTTGTGGCTAAGTCTGACTCTATGCCACCACAGGTGCTGTGTGGTGGTAAATGGAGAAGCTGTGAGCAGAGCTGTACCGTGATGATGTCTCCTGCTCTGATGTTGAGGGCCGTGGGGTCGTGGACGTTCCAGTAATCCTTCAGAGCTCGGACCTGAAGCACTCCCGTCGCATCTGGACAGAAATACAGCAGGGATAATATCATAAGGCCTGACTCTTCTGGATTAAAGCAGGAACAAAACTATAACTGCTCCAAACCATCAACCAATGACCAAAACCTGACCTGAACAACGTAAGCACAAGATGAAACTTGAGCTGGATCTAAACTAGGATTAAACTAGGACTACAGCCAGACATTTTAAGACCTTTCCTTCTTATGTGACTTTTCTGCCTCTCAATGTAACGCCTGCTTTAGTAAAACGACTGGGCCTTTTATTTTGAAAAAAAATGTATTTTCAAACTAATACAGCTAGACACTGAAGGCTCTTAATTTGAAGTTTGTAAGAAGTGTTTCCTGTTGGGTTTCTTTTGGAAGAGAGCACTGATTATTCTGGTCCCACAGGAGGCTTCAAAGGCGTCATAATTACAGAGCACACACAAACACTGGAAGTCTTTGAAGTATTCACAGATAAGAGACAACTCTGCAGTAAAACCAGGTCTAAACCAGGTCTAAACCAGGTCTAGGGGGGCGGCAGTAGCTCAGTGGGTAGAGCAGTTGTCTTTCAACCGGAAGGTAGGTGGTCTAAACCAGGCCTAAACCAGGACTAAACCAGGCCTAAACTAGGACTAAACCAGGTCAAAACCAGGACTAAACCAGGTCTAAACCAAGACTAAACCAGGACTAAACCAGGACTAAACCAGGACTAAACCAGGCCTAAACTAGGACTAAACCAGGCCTAAACTAGGACTAAACCAGGTTAAAACCAGGTCTAAACCAAGACTAAACCATGTCTAAACCAGGACTAAACCAGGCCTAAACCAGGACTAAACCAGGACTAAACCAGGTCTAAACTAGGACTAAACCAGGTCAAAACCAGGACTAAACCAGGTCTAAACCAAGACTAAACCAGGTCTAAACCAGGACCAAACCAGGTCTAAACCAGGTCTAAACTAGGGCGGTAGTGGCTCAGTGGTAGAGCGGTTGTCCTTCAACCGGAAGGTAGTAGGTTCGATTCCCACTCTCCCCACAGTTCATATTGTCGTTGTGTCCTTGGGCAAGACACTTAACCCACCTTGCCTCCAGTGTCCGTAGCTCTGGTGTATGAATGTGTGACTGTGGAGGTGTGTTTGGTGGAGGTAGTCCCAGGAGGTAGAGGTAGTCCCAGGAGGATGTGTGTGACTGGGGCGAGTGGAAGCACCATGTAAAGTGCTTTGGGAGCCTGAGAAGGGTGCAGGAAAGTGCTTTATAAATGCATGCCATTTACCATTTACCATTTACCAAACCAGGTCTAAACGGGAATGTAGGGTTTGGACTGTTTATTAAAAAAATTAAAATAAAAGACTAAGGCACATTTGAAACTGGGAGGTTTAAAGACTGTGGTAAAGAGACACTGGTTCATCCTTTAGCTGTAACTGGTTAATTGTCTGCAGAAATATATCCCTCGTTCCCCTAGAAATGTGAAGGTTCTAACTTCTTTCCAACAGGTTTTGGGAGGATTTGAAGAGGGTTTAGTTGGATTTGAACAGGTTTTAGACCTAACAACACAACATTGTGGATAACCTTGATATTATAACGTGTCGTTGTGGTCGACAGAACGTAGAACAGGTGAACAGAGCAGATAGAACCTCATCGTTCGGACGAAATACAATGACCAGTCTGTGATTATTCCAGATATTTAACACCACAAAGATTACTCCGACTGACTCCAGGCCTAATCCAGGCTGTTGTTACCTCGGAGCAGCTGCTTGATGTCTCTGCTGGCGTGAGACGTGGTGAACTGGTTCACGATGTCCAGCGCCGTCTGGTTATAGGTGTTACGGATGTTCACGTCCACTCCGGCCTGGGACAGAGAGGTCAAAGGTCAGGGGGTCAGAAGAGAGTCATTAAAACTGACGTGAAAAAGGTAAAAGACTGTACCTGCCCACATAAGAAGAAATGGTCATAAATTTCTAAAATCTAATAAACAATAACTAACATATTTTTTGAGTGAAAAAAAAAATGGCATAAAAATGAGAGGTTTTGAATAATATTTAGTGAGTGACTCACGTCGAGCAGCAGTCGGACCACCTCGGTTTTCCCGTAGAGAGAGGCTTCATGCAGCGCCGTGCCGGACTTTGACGTTTTGTTGATGTCGATGCCGGCTTTGAGCAGAAGCCTGAAAGTAACACACTCGGATTAACTGAGGAGTGTACTTTAGAGAGTTAGTCCAGACCAGATGATGTCCTGTGTGAGTTAGAGTGTACTTTAGAGAGTTAGTCCAGACCAGATGATGTCCTGTGTGAGTTAGAGTGTACTTTAGAGAGTTAGTCCAGACCAGATGATGTCCTGTGTGAGTTAGAGTGTACTTTAGAGAGTTAGTCCAGACCAGATGATGTCCTGTGTGAGTTAGAGTGTATGTTAGAGAGTTAGTCCAGACCAGATGATGTCCTGTGTGAGTTAGAGTGTATGTTAGAGAGTTAGTCCAGACCTGATGATGTCCTGTGTGAGTTAGAGTGTACTTTAGAGAGTTAGTCCAGACCAGATGATGTCCTGTGTGAGTTAGAGTGTATGTTAGAGAGTTAGTCCAGACCAGATGATGTCCTGTGTGAGTTAGAGTGTACTTTAGAGAGTTAGTCCAGACCAGATGATGTCCTGTGTGAGTTAGAGTGTACTTTAGAGAGTTAGTCCAGACCAGATGATGTCCTGTGTGAGTTAGAGTGTACTTTAGAGAGTTAGTCCAGACCAGATGATGTCCTGTGTGAGTTAGAGTGTATGTTAGAGAGTTAGTCCAGACCAGATGATGTCCTGTGTGAGTTAGAGTGTACGTTAGAGAGTTAGTCCAGACCTGATGATGTCCTGTGTGAGTTAGAGTGTACGTTAGAGAGTTAGTCCAGACCAGATGATGTCCTGTGTGAGTTAGAGTGTACTTTAGAGAGTTAGTCCAGACCAGATGATGTCCTGTGTGAGTTAGAGTGTATGTTAGAGAGTTAGTCCAGACCAGATGATGTCCTGTGTGAGTTAGAGTGTATGTTAGAGAGTTAGTCCAGACCAGATGATGTCCTGTGTGAGTTAGAGTGTACTTTAGAGAGTTAGTCCAGACCAGATGATGTCCTGTGTGAGTTAGAGTGTACTTTAGAGAGTTAGTCCAGACCAGATGATGTCCTGTGTGAGTTAGAGTGTATGTTAGAGAGTTAGTCCAGACCAGATGATGTCCTGTGTGAGTTAGAGTGTACTTTAGAGAGTTAGTCCAGACCAGATGATGTCCTGTGTGAGTTAGAGTGTATGTTAGAGAGTTAGTCCAGACCAGATGATGTCCTGTGTGAGTTAGAGTGTATGTTAGAGAGTTAGTCCAGACCAGATGATGTCCTGTGTGAGTTAGAGTGTACTTTAGAGAGTTAGTCCAGACCAGATGATGTCCTGTGTGAGTTAGAGTGTACTTTAGAGAGTTAGTCCAGACCAGATGATGTCCTGTGTGAGTTAGAGTGTACTTTAGAGAGTTAGTCCAGACCAGATGATGTCCTGTGTGAGTTAGAGTGTATGTTAGAGAGTTAGTCCAGACCAGATGATGTCCTGTGTGAGTTAGAGTGTACGTTAGAGAGTTAGTCCAGACCTGATGATGTCCTGTGTGAGTTAGAGTGTACGTTAGAGAGTTAGTCCAGACCAGATGATGTCCTGTGTGAGTTAGAGTGTACTTTAGAGAGTTAGTCCAGACCAGATGATGTCCTGTGTGAGTTAGAGTGTATGTTAGAGAGTTAGTCCAGACCAGATGATGTCCTGTGTGAGTTAGAGTGTATGTTAGAGAGTTAGTCCAGACCAGATGATGTCCTGTGTGAGTTAGAGTGTACATTAGAGAGTTAGTCCAGACCAGATGATGTCCTGTGTGAGTTAGAGTGTACTTTAGAGAGTTAGTCCAGACCAGATGATGTCCTGTGTGAGTTAGAGTGTATGTTAGAGAGTTAGTCCAGACCAGATGATGTCCTGTGTGAGTTAGAGTGTACGTTAGAGAGTTAGTCCAGACCAGATAATGTCCTGTGTGAGTTAGAGTGTATGTTAGAGAGTTAGTCCAGACCTGATGATGTCCTGTATGAGTTAGAGTGTACTTTAGAGAGTTAGTCCAGACCTGATGATGTCCTGTGTGAGTTAGAGTGTATGTTAGAGAGTTAGTCCAGACCAGATGATGTCCTGTGTGAGTTAGAGTGTACGTTAGAGAGTTAGTCCAGACCTGATGATGTCCTGTGTGAGTTAGAGTGTACTTTAGAGAGTTAGTCCAGACCCGATGATGTCCTGTGTGAGTTAGAGTGTATGTTAGAGAGTTAGTCCAGAACAGATGATGTCCTGTGTGAGTTAGAGTGTACTTTAGAGAGTTAGTCCAGACCAGATGATGTCCTGTGTG
Source organism: Neodontobutis hainanensis (assembly GCA_024349245.1). Taxonomy (NCBI): domain Eukaryota; kingdom Metazoa; phylum Chordata; class Actinopteri; order Gobiiformes; family Odontobutidae; genus Neodontobutis; species Neodontobutis hainanensis. The sequence goes on from JALDNG010000029.1 coordinate 4,819,613, forward strand.
AGTTAGAGTGTACTTTAGAGAGTTAGTCCAGGCCAGATGATGTCCTGTGTGAGTTAGAGTGTACGTTAGAGAGTTACTCCAGACCAGATAATGTCCTGTGTGAGTTAGAGTGTACTTTAGAGAGTTAGTCCAGACCAGATGACGTCCTGTGTGAGTTAGAGTGTACGTTAGAGAGTTAGTCTAAACCTGATGATGTCCTGTGTGAGTTAGAGTGTACGTTAGAGAGTTACTCCAGACCAGATAATGTCCTGTGTGAGTTAGAGTGTACTTTAGAGAGTTAGTCCAGACCAGATGATGTCCTGTGTGAGTTAGAGTGTATGTTAGAGAGTTAGTCTAAACCTGATGATGTCCTGTGTGAGTTAGAGTGTACTTTAGAGAGTTAGTCCAGACCCGATGATGTCTTGTGTGAGTTAGAGTGTACTTTAGAGAGTTAGACCAGACCTGATGATGTCCTGTGTGAGTTAGAGTGTACTTTAGAGAGTTAGTCCAGACCTGATGATGTCCTGTGTGAGTTAGAGTGTACTTTAGAGAGTTAGTCCAGACCTGATGATGTCCTGTGTGAGTTAGAGTGTACTTTAGAGAGTTAGTCCAGACCTGATGATGTCCTGTGTGAGTTAGAGTGTATGTTAGAGAGTTACTCCAGACCAGATAATGTCCTGTGTGAGTTAGAGTGTACTTTAGAGAGTTAGTCCAGACCAGATGATGTCCTGTGTGAGTTAGAGTGTACGTTAGAGAGTTAGTCCAGACCAGATGATGTCCTGTGAGTTAGAGTGTACTTTAGAGAGTTAGTCCAGACCAGATGATGTCCTGTGTGAGTTAGAGTGTACGTTAGAGAGTTACTCCAGACCAGATAATGTCCTGTGTGAGTTAGAGTGTACTTTAGAGAGTTAGTCCAGACCAGATGATGTCCTGTGTGAGTTAGAGTGTACGTTAGAGAGTTAGTCCAGACCAGATGATGTCCTGTGAGTTAGAGTGTACTTTAGAGAGTTAGTCCAGACCAGATGATGTCCTGTGTGAGTTAGAGTGTACGTTAGAGAGTTAGTCCAGACCAGATGATGTCCTGTGAGTTAGAGTGTACATTAGAGAGTTAGTCCAGACCTGATGATGTCCTGTGTGAGTTAGAGTGTATGTTAGAGAGTTAGTCCAGACCAGATTATGTCCTGTGTGAGTTAGAGTGTACTTTAGAGAGTTAGTCCAGACCTTATGATGTCCTGTGTGAGTTAGAGTGTATGTTAGAGAGTTACACCAGACCTGATGATGTCCTGTATGAGTTAGAGTGTACGTTAGAGAGTTAGTCCAGACCTGATGATGTCCTGTGTGAGTTAGAGTGTACATTAGAGAGTTAGACCAGACCCGATGATGTCCTGTGTGAGTTAGAGTGTACTTTAGAGAGTTAGTCCAGACCTGATGATGTCCTGTGTGAGTTAGAGTGTACATCAGAGAGTTAGACCAGACCTGATGATGTCCTGTGTGAGTTAGAGTGTATGTTAGAGAGTTACACCAGACCTGATGATGTCCTGTGTGAGTTAGAGTGTACGTTAGAGAGTTAGTCCAGACCTGATGATGTCCTGTGTGAGTTAGAGTGTACTTTAGAGAGTTAGTCCAGACCTGATGATGTCCTGTGTGAGTTAGAGTGTACTTTAGAGAGTTAGTCCAGACCAGATGATGTCCTGTGTGAGTTAGAGTGTACTTTAGAGAGTTAGTCCAGACCAGATGATGTCCTGTGTGAGTTAGAGTGTATGTTAGAGAGTTAGTCCAGACCAGATGATGTCCTGTGTGAGTTAGAGTGTATGTTAGAGAGTTACTCCAGACCCGATGATGTCCTGTGTGAGTTAGAGTGTATGTTAGAGAGTTAGTCCAGACCTGATGATGTCCTGTGTGAGTTAGAGTGTATGTTAGAGAGTTAGTCCAGACCTGATGATGTCCTGTGTGAGTTAGAGTGTACTTTAGAGAGTTAGTCCAGACCAGATGATGTCCTGTGTGAGTTAGAGTGTACGTTAGAGAGTTAGTCCAGACCTGATGATGTCCTGTATGAGTTAGAGTGTACTTTAGAGAGTTAGTCCAGACCTGATGATGTCCTGTGTGAGTTAGAGTGTACGTTAGAGAGTTAGTCCAGACCTGATGATGTCCTTGTGCCCGTTGCGAGCTGCCAGGTGCAGAGGTGTGGTGAAGGCGGAGTCTGTGGGCTCTTTTCTCTCTCCCTCCAACAGAGCTGCCACCATGTTACTGCTGAGCAACAGCTGGGCCACCTACACACACACACACACACACACACACACACACTAACCAATCAATCCAGAACAGCTCATAACTCCATCTAGTGGTGGACATGAAAAACACATGAAAACATGAAATCATGACTCAAATTGGACACATTTAGAGTCAACCGAACTGACTCCTGAGTTGTTCTAATTCTAGAGGAAAACCCCGACTTCAGATTTAAACACTGAGTTGGTTCAAGCTGCTGCAGAGAAACTGGGCCAAAGTATATTCTCTACAGTCTACAAACAAAAGTCTGGGTTAGTTTGTGGGAAGTCTGTCCCGCAGTCCTTCTCTCTGAATCGAGTTGTGAGTGATTTGAAATAAAGGCCGTGGTCAGCGTTTGGCAGAGGTTAGAGCCAAGTGGAAAGAGAACAGCTGCAGACACTCCCCTCTCATTTCTCTAAAGATAGTCTCCATCAGCTGTGGCTTCGCTACGACTCCGTATAAACTCTCTGTGGATTTCACTTTAAATAAATATATAAATATACAGGAACAGTCTGCATTCCAACAGCGTTTTACACTGAAACCCTAAGCACAGTCGAGGCAGCACCTTACGGCTTTATCCCAAAAGACTGCCGGCTCCAGCCTCAGAGCCACTCTGTCTCCACTGCATTAAACAGGAGCAGGACAGAGACATGAGAGACTGAGGCCCTGAACTGTAGGAACCTGCCTCAGCCTCACACTCCAGGGTTTATTGACTCATTTATTTAAGTTAACTCGTAACAGATTTCAGCAAAGAGTCAGTGAATAAGGTTCAGCTAAAGTCCAATGGAAAATACACACCTGGAAGTGACCTGAAAACTGGACTAACTAACCAGAAAAAGAAGGGAAAGAACTGGACTAAATACCAAAAAACAAACAAACACAAAGCTCCAAACACCTGGAATACTACACAATATTTGGGTTTTCAGCACTGCCTATAACAGTTTATCAGAATGTGATTTCTGTAAAAAGTGAGGACTGACCTTGAGGCGTCCGAACTCACAGGCCAGGTCCAGAGGGGTTTTCTTGGCCTTGTTCAGTAAACAGGGGTTGGACTGATGCTGCAACAACATCTCTGACTGAAAACACACACACACATGAACATACCACCTGCTCTGTGTGAAAGGGTTAAATGGGAATTTTTCAGAAAAACTGAAGTGATTTAAGTTGAGTTTGAACAGGTTATAAGTAAATTTTTCCTGGGGCCAAGTGGATTTCAGCAACTTTTGAACAGTTTTAAAAAAAATGATTGTATTAAACTTGCTGTAACTGGATTCAGACACCTTTCAAGTGGTTTTAGTTTGATTTAAAAAGGTTGCTGGACTAAAAGTTTAGTTGGATAGCGAGGTTAAACTGATCCCACATATATTTGTGCCTACACCTAAACCAGGACTAGACCTACTTATTTAAAGAGGTGATAAATTGAACTGTAACAGGTTTTAAGTGGTTTTACTCTGACTTGGCCTTTCAAGTGGGTTTCTGTTAAGTTTCAACTTAGTTCTAATGATATTTGTGTTACTAATAACATGCTGTTGTTACAAGTTTGAAAGGTTACAACACCTTTCTTCAGTTCTATCCCAAAATCCTATCCCAGTCGTATCCGTAAAATCATTTTACATTAAAGAAAAAATATATCAACATAATGAAAACATTGTGATGCCACAGCAAACACTAATGTTAAAGCCTGATTATACTGACCACTTCGAAGTGTCCGTACTGCGCGGCCAGATGCAGAGGAATGTGTCCGTCCAGAGAAACGCCGTTTACAGAGGCCCCTGAACGCAGCAGCAGCAGAACAGACTCAGCTTTGCCCTGCCACGCCGCGTAGTGGAGCGGACGCATTCCTAAAGGAGGCAACATCCCACAGAGTTACACATTTAAACACGCTTTCCCCTGAAGACTTTCACAGGAGTCCAGTCCAAGAGTCCAGTCCAGGATCCAGTCCAGGATCCAGTCCAAGAGTCCAGTCCAAGAGTCCAGTCCAAGAGTCCAGTCCAAGAGTCCAGTCCAGAACTTCAGTCCAGGATCCAGTCCAAGAGTCCAGTCCAAGAGTCCAGTCCAGAAGTCCAGTCCAAGAGTCCAGTCCAGGATCCAGTCCAGGATCCAGTCCAAGAGTCCAGTCCAGAAGTCCAGTCCAAGAGTCCAGTCCAGGATCCAGTCCAAGAGTCCAGTCCAAGAATCCAGTCCAGAACTTCAGTCCAGGATCCAGTCCAAGAGTCCAGTCTAAGAGTCCAGTCCAGTCCAGAACTCCAGTCCAGGATCCAGTCCAAGAGTCCAGTCCAGTGTTCTCACCGTTACTGTCCTTGATGTCGACTGAGGCCTGAGCATCGAGCAGCGCCGACAGCAGCTCCGACGTCCCAGTGAGAGCAGCATGGTGCAGGGCCGAGAACCTGAGGACAGGGTCAGACCAGGGTTAGACAGTTGCAGTGGGACAGTTGTAGTTGGACGGTTGTAGTGGGACAGTTGTAGTTGGACGGTTGTAGTGGGACAGTTATATTGGGACAGTTGTAGTGGGACAGTTGTATTGGGACGGTTGTAGTTGGACAGTTATAGTAGGACACTTATAGTGGGACAGTTATAGTGGGACAGTTGCAGTGGGACAGTTGCAGTGGGACAGTTATAGTGGGACAGTTGCAGTGGGACAGTTGTAGTGGGACACTTATAGTGGGACAGTTGTAGTTGGACAGTTGTAGTAGGACACTTATAGTGGGACGGTTGTAGTAGGACACTTATAGTGGGACAGTTGCAGTGGGACGGTTGTAGTAGGACACTTATAGTGGGACAGTTGCAGTGGGACGGTTGTAGTGGGACAGTTGTAGTGGGACAGTTGCAGTGGGACGGTTGTAGTGGGACAGTTGTAGTGGGACGGTTGTAGTGGGACAGTTATATTGGGACAGTTGTAGTGGGACAGTTGTATTGGGACGGTTGTAGTTGGACAGTTATAGTAGGACACTTATAGTGGGACAGTTATAGTGGGACAGTTGCAGTGGGACAGTTATAGTGGGACAGTTGCAGTGGGACAGTTGTAGTGGGACACTTATAGTGGGACAGTTGTAGTTGGACAGTTGTAGTAGGACACTTATAGTGGGACGGTTGTAGTAGGACACTTATAGTGGACAGTTGCAGTGGGACGGTTGTAGTAGGACACTTATAGTGGGACAGTTGCAGTGGGACGGTTGTAGTGGGACAGTTGTAGTGGGACAGTTGTAGTGGGACATTTATAGTGGGACAGTTGTAGTGGGACAGTTGTAGTGGGATGGTTGTAGTGAGACAGTTGTAGTGGGACAGTTGCAGTGGGACGGTTGTAGTGGGACAGTTGTAGTTGGACAGTTGTAGTAGGACACTTATAGTGGGACAGTTGTAGTGGGACAGTTGTAGTGGGATGGTTGTAGTGAGACAGTTGTAGTGGGACAGTTGCAGTGGGACAGTTGCAGTGGGACAGTTGCAGTGGGACAGTTGCAGTGGGACGGTTGTAGTGGGACGGTTGCAGTGGGACGGTTGCAGTGGGACAGTTGTAGTTGGACAGTTGTAGTAGGACACTTATAGTGGGACAGTTATAGTGGGACAGTTGCAGTGGGACAGTTGCAGTGGGACAGTTGCAGTGGGACGGTTGTAGTGGGACGGTTGCAGTGGGACGGTTGTAGTGAGACAGTTATAGTAGGACACTTATAGTGAGACAGTTGCAGCGGGACGGTTGTAGTGAGACAGTTATAGTAGGACACTTATAGTGAGACAGTTGCAGCGGGACGGTTGTAGTGGGACAGTTGTGTAACCAGGCCTCGGGGCTGAGCCACAGTAAATGGACAGCACTCAGCTCTTTATTCATGTCCCACTGAACCTTTACCTCCAGCTCGTCTCTTTTTACTGCCTGATATAAATAATCGAGCAGGAAAAACTGAAAAAGGACTTGTGCAGATTTAAGATTTGGTTTTAAAGATGAAGCTGTGGCGCTGCTCTCGTCTGCTTCTCCAAACTCTGCTGTAGAGACTCAATCAGCTCCAGAAGAATCTAACAGAAACACATTCGAGACGAGTCCCTTTGACTATAGCTGACATTCCTCCACACACCGACCAATCACAAAACAGCACCGGCTCAAACCGACCAATCACAGAGCTCCTCTGTCTCACACCAACGACCAACACAGACGTTTGAACTGGGGCCACAAACACAGAGCAGGACTCAAGCATGACAGCAATGTCTTTGTGTTCTAGACCAGGACTAAACCAGGACTAAACCAGGACTAAACCAGGACTAGACCAGGACTAAACCAGGACCAGACCAGGACTAAACCAGGTCTAAACCAGGACCAGACCAGGACTAAACCAGGACTAAACCAGGACCAGACCAGGACTAAACCAGGACCATACCAGGACTAAACCAGGTCTAAACCAGGACCAGACCAGGACTAAACCAGGACCAGACCAGGACTAAACCAGGACTAAACCAGGACTAAACCAGGACTAAACCAGGACCAGACCAGGACTAAACCAGGACCAGACCAGCACTAAACCAGGACTAAACCAGGACCAGACCAGGACTAAACCAGGACCAGACCAGGACTAAACCAGGACTAAACCAGGACTAAACCAGGACTAAACCAGGACCAGACCAGGACTAAACCAGGACCAGACCAGGACCAGACCAGGACTAAACCAGGACCAGACCAGGACTAAACCAGGTCTAAACCAGGACTAAACCAGGACCAGACCAGGACTAAACCAGGACTAAACCAGGACCAGACCAGGACTAAACCAGGACTAAACCAGGACCAGACCAGGACTAAACCAGGACTAAACCAGGACAAGGCCAGGGCAAAACCAAGACCAGACCAGGACTAAACCAGGACTAAACCAGGGCCAGACCTGGAATAAACCAGGGCCAGACCTGGACTAAACCTGGACTAAACCTGGACTAAACCTGGACTAAACCAGGACTAAACCAGGACTAAACCAGGACTAGTTGTTGCTTTGTTCCATCATGAGGTGGAGCTGTCTGTTTCTCAAACACTTGGACTTTTATTAAATCTATTTCTGTTTCTTGTGTTTAATTATGATTTCTTTAGTTTTGTGGAAACATCCTGTTCTTCTCATGAGGCTGCTTCATAAACAGACCATATTTAATGAGGCTAAAATCAAACAGAAATATTCAGGACTGCCCTGACTCTGAAACAAGAACACACTGAGTCTTTCCTTTAGACCGGGTTAAACCAGGTCAGAACCAGACCTAGACTAGTACTCACCCGTCTGAGTCCTGGTAGTTCACGTTCAAGCGTTTGGTCGAACCCAGCAACTCTGGAAAAAAAAAAACAGTATTAAAACAGGTCTAAACCAGGTCTAAACCAGGTCTAAACCAGGTCTAAACTAGGACTAAACCAGGACTAAACCAGGACTAGTGAGTATTAAAATTATTAATTAACTTCAGAATAAAGCATTTCAAAATAAAAGCCTCAGACAAAGCTCCATGTTTCTTTAATGAATGCCTGGTTATTTCCAGGTTGAGCGCAGATATAATTGTAGAACTGTCGCTGTCTTTGGCCCGAGGTTGAATTAACGCAGCGTTTGAAATGTTCTTTGGGTTTTCTTTTTCCTTTGGGCTCAAGCGGCTGCGAGTATGACCTGGATTTATAACGAACAGGAAAGAAACTAGACTCTGGAAGAAGACGAGTTTAGATGAAGAGAAGTGACCTCAATCTGAACGAGAAAGGACAAATCTAAATGTCCATGAAATAAAAAGAGAATTTAAGCTTGCTTTACTGAGGGAGGCTCAGCAACAGAAAGAAGAGCAGGGCTAAGACATTCCTCTGTCTTTATCTGAGCCACTTTCACACTGACAATACCCACAATCCCCCAGGAGAGACCCCACGCTCTACAGCAGGAATGTAAACAGGAGTCTAAACAAGGTCTGAACCAGGGTTTAGTTGGATTTAAACAGGTTTTAGTTGGATTTCAACAGGATTTAGTTGAATTGGAACAGGTTTTAGTTGGATTTGAACAACTTTAAGATGAATTGGAACAGGGGTTAGTTGGATTTTAAACCTCTTTTATTCTGGGCTGGTATTTAGGGTTGTGCTGCAAATAGTTTTTTATTTGTCCAACTGTTGCTGTGAACAGTGAAGGCACCACACACAGAGACTGATAATGGGTTTAACTGAGGGTCAGTAAACGCACCACTGAGCTGTTACAGTCTCAGAGGAATCTAAAGTTTAACAGCTCCGTTTGTCCTTTAGTCCTGTGTGGTCTTGGATTACAGCCTTCTACAGATTTTGGAGCGTTACCGTGGCAACAGACATCACACAAGGTCCCAAAGACTTTTGCTCAGGGTCACGTGAGGATCTAGTGTGCCAGACTTTCTCCATTTGCCACAAACTAAATTTCTGGTGTTTCAATTTCCCTCAGCAGGGGGCACCTTTGCACCAGACTTTCTAATTTCCTTTGGCCTGAGTCTGGCCTGAGTCTGGCCTGAGTCTGGCCTGAGTCTGACCTGAGTCTGACCTGAGTCTGGCCTGAGTCTGGTCTGAGTCTGGTCTGAGTCTGGCCTGAGTCTGGCCTGAGTCTGGTCTGAGTCTGGCCTGAGTCTGGCCTGAGTCTGGTCTGAGTCTGGTCTGGTCTGAGTCTGGTCTGAGTCTGGTCTGAGTCTGGCCTGAGTCTGACCTGAGTCTGGTCTGAGTCTGGTCTGAGTCTGAGTCTAGTCTGGTCTGGTCTGAGTCTGGTCTGAGTCTGGTCTGAGTCTGGTCTGAGTCTGTTCTGAGTCTGAGTCTGGTCTGAGTCTGGTCTGAGTCTGGCCTGAGTCTGGCCTGAGTCTGGTCTGAGTCTGGTCTGAGTCTGGTCTGAGTCTGAGTCTAGTCTGGTCTGGTCTGAGTCTGGTCTGAGTCTGGTCTGAGTCTGGTCTGAGTCTGGTCTGAGTCTGGCCTGAGTCTGGTCTGAGTCTGGTCTGAGTCTGGCCTGAGTCTGGCCTGAGTCTGGTCTGAGTCTGGTCTGAGTCTGGCCTGAGTCTGGTCTGAGTCTGGTCTGAGTCTGGTCTGAGTCTGGCCTGAGTCTGGTCTGAGTCTGGTCTGAGTCTGAGTCTGGTCTGAGTCTAACCTGAGTCTGGTCTGAGTCTAGTCTGGTCTGGTCTGAGTCTGGCCTGAGTCTGGTCTGAGTCTGGTCTGAGTCTAACCTGAGTCTGGTCTGAGTCTGGTCTGAGTCTGGTCTGGTCTGAGTCTGGTCTGAGTCTGGTCTGAGTCTGGCCTGAGTCTGGTCTGAGTCTGGTCTGAGTCTGGTCTGAGTCTGGTCTGAGTCTGGCCTGAGTCTGGTCTGAGTCTGACCTGAGTCTGGTCTGAGTCTGGTCTGAGTCTGAGTCTGGTCTGAGTCTGGTCTGAGTCTGGTCTGAGTCTAACCTGAGTCTGGTCTGAGTCTGGTCTGAGTCTGGTCTGAGTCTGGTCTGAGTCTGGTCTGAGTCTGGCCTGAGTCTGGCCTGAGTCTGGTCTGAGTCTGGTCTGGTCTGAGTCTGGTCTGAGTCTGGTCTGAGTCTGGCCTGAGTCTGGTCTGAGTCTGGTCTGAGTCTGGTCTGAGTCTGAGTCTGAGTCTGAGTCTGGTCTGAGTCTGGTCTGAGTCTGGCCTGAGTCTGGCCTGAGTCTGGTCTGAGTCTGGTCTGAGTCTGGTCTGAGTCTGAGTCTGGTCTGAGTCTGGTCTGAGTCTGGTCTGAGTCTGGTCTGAGTCTGGTCTGGTCTGAGTCTGGTCTGAGTCTGGTCTGGTCTGAGTCTGGTCTGAGTCTGGTCTGAGTCTGGTCTGAGTCTGGCCTGAGTCTGGCCTGAGTCTGGTCTGAGTCTGGCCTGAGTCTGACCTGAGTCTGGTCTGGTCTGAGTCTGGTCTGAGTCTGGTCTGAGTCTGGTCTGGTCTGAGTCTGGTCTGAGTCTGGTCTGAGTCTGACCTGAGGTCTGACCTGAGGTCTGGTCTGGTCTGAGTCTGGTCTGAGTCTGGTCTGAGTCTGGTCTGAGTCTGGTCTGGTCTGAGTCTGGTCTGGTCTGAGTCTGGTCTGAGTCTGGTCTGAGTCTGAGTCTGGTCTGAGTCTGGTCTGAGTCTGACCTGAGTCTGGTCTGGTCTGAGTCTGGTCTGAGTCTGGTCTGAGTCTGGTCTGAGTCTGAGTCTGGTCTGAGTCTGGTCTGAGTCTGGTCTGAGTCTGGTCTGGTCTGAGTCTGGTCTGAGTCTGGTCTGAGTCTGGTCTGAGTCTGGTCTGAGTCTGGTCTGGTCTGAGTCTGGTCTGAGTCTAGTCTGGTCTGAGTCTGAGTCTAGTCTGAGTCTAGTCTGGTCTGGTCTGAGTCTGGTCTGAGTCTGGTCTGGTCTGAGTCTGGTCTGAGTCTAGTCTGGTCTGGTCTGAGTCTGGTCTGGTCTGAGTCTGGTCTGAGTCTGGTCTGGTCTGAGTCTGGTCTGAGTCTGGTCTGAGTCTGGTCTGAGTCTGGTCTGAGTCTGAGTCTGGTCTGAGTCTGGTCTGGTCTGAGTCTGGTCTGAGTCTGGCCTGAGTCTGGTCTGGTCTGAGTCTGGTCTGAGTCTGGTCTGAGTCTGGTCTGAGTCTGGTCTGAGTCTGGTCTGAGTCTAGTCTGGTCTGGTCTGGTCTGAGTCTGGTCTGAGTCTGGTCTGAGTCTGGTCTGAGTCTAGTCTGGTCTGGTCTGAGTCTGGTCTGAGTCTGGTCTGAGTCTAGTCTGGTCTGGTCTGAGTCTGGTCTGAATCTGGTCTGAGTCTGGCCTGAGTCTGGCCTGAGTCTGGCCTGAGTCTGGTCTGAGTCTGGCCTGAGTCTGGTCTGAGTCTGGTCTGAGTCTGGTCTGAGTCTAGTCTGAGTCTAGTCTGGTCTGGTCTGAGTCTGGTCTGAGTCTGGTCTGAGTCTGGTCTGAGTCTGGTCTGAGTCTGACCTGAGTCTGACCTGAGTCTAGTCTGGTCTGAGTCTGGTCTGAGTCTGGTCTGAGTCTGGTCTGAGTCTGGTCTGAGTCTAGTCTGGTCTGGTCTGAGTCTAGTCTGGTCTGGTCTGAGTCTAGTCTGGTCTGAGTCTAGTCTGGTCTGGTCTGAGTCTGGTCTGAGTCTAGTCTGGTCTGGTCTGAGTCTAGTCTGGTCTGGTCTGAGTCTAGTCTGGTCTGGTCTGAGTCTAGTCTGGTCTAGTCTGGTCTGGTCTGAGTCTAGTCTGGTCTGGTCTGAGTCTAGTCTGGTCTGGTCTGAGTCTGGTCTGAGTCTGGTCTGAGTCTAATCTGGTCTAGTCTGGTCTGGTCTGAGTCTAGTCTGGTCTGGTCTGAGTCTAGTCTGGTCTGGTCTGAGTCTGGTCTGGTCTGGTCTGAGTCTAGTCTGGTCTAGTCTGGTCTGGTCTGAGTCTAGTCTGGTCTGGTCTGAGTCTAGTCTGGTCTGGTCTGAGTCTGGTCTGAGTCTAGTCTGGTCTGGTCTGAGTCTGGTCTGAGTCTAGTCTGGTCTGGTCTGAGTCTGGTCTGAGTCTGGTCTGAGTCTAGTCTGGTCTGGTCTGAGTCTGGTCTGAGTCTGGTCTGGTCTGAGTCTAGTCTGGTCTGGTCTGAGTCTGGTCTGAGTCTGGTCTGAGTCTGGTCTGAGTCTAGTCTGGTCTGGTCTGAGTCTGGTCTGAGTCTGGTCTGAGTCTGGTCTGAGTCTGGTCTGGTCTGGTCTGAGTCTGGTCTGAGTCTAGTCTTGTCTGGTCTGAGTCTGGTCTGAGTCTGGTCTGAGTCTGGTCTGAGTCTAGTCTGAGTCTGGTCTGAGTCTGGTCTGAGTCTGGTCTGAGTCTGGTCTGAGTCTGGTCTGAGTCTGGTCTGGTCTGAGTCTGGTCTGAGTCTGGTCTGAGTCTGGTCTGAGTCTGGTCTGGTCTGGTCTGAGTCTGGTCTGAGTCTGGTCTGAGTCTGGTCTGAGTCTGGTCTGAGTCTGGTCTGAGTCTAGTCTGGTCTGGTCTGAGTCTGGTCTGAGTCTGGTCTGAGTCTGGTCTGAGTCTAGTCTGGTCTGGTCTGAGTCTGGTCTGAGTCTGGTCTGAGTCTGGTCTGAGTCTGGTCTGGTCTGGTCTGAGTCTGGTCTGAGTCTGGTCTGAGTCTGGTCTGAGTCTGGTCTGGTCTGAGTCTGGTCTGAGTCTGGTCTTAGTCTGGTCTGAGTCTGGTCTGAGTCTGGTCTGGTCTAGTCTGGTCTGGTCTGAGTCTAGTCTGGTCTGGTCTGAGTCTAGTCTGGTCTGGTCTGAGTCTGGTCTGAGTCTGGTCTGAGTCTGGTCTGAGTCTGGTCTGAGTCTGGTCTGGTCCGAGTCTGGTCTGAGTCTGGTCTGAGTCTGGTCTGAGTCTGGTCTGGTCTAGTCTGGTCTGGTCTGAGTCTAGTCTGGTCTGGTCTGAGTCTAGTCTGGTCTGGTCTGAGTCTGGTCTGAGTCTGGTCTGAGTCTGGTCTGAGTCTGGTCTGGTCTGGTCTGGTCCGAGTCTGGTCTGAGTCTGGTCTGAGTCTGGTCTGAGTCTGGTCTGGTCTGGTCCGAGTCTGGTCTGAGTCTGGTCTGAGTCTGGTCTGAGTCTGGTCTGAGTCTGGTCTGAGTCTGGTCTGGTCTGGTCTGGTCTGAGTCTGGTCTGAGTCTGGTCTGAGTCTAGTCTGGTCTGGTCTGAGTCTGGTCTGAGTCTGGTCTGGTCTGGTCTGGTCCGAGTCTGGTCTGAGTCTGGTCTGAGTCTGGTCTGAGTCTGGTCTGAGTCTGGTCTGGTCTAGTCTGGTCTGGTCTGAGTCTAGTCTGGTCTGGTCTGAGTCTAGTCTGGTCTGGTCTGAGTCTGGTCTGAGTCTGGTCTGGTCTGGTCTGGTCCGAGTCTGGTCTGAGTCTGGTCTGAGTCTGGTCTGAGTCTGGTCTGGTCTGGTCTGGTCTGGTCCGAGTCTGGTCTGAGTCTGGTCTGAGTCTGGTCTGAGTCTGGTCTGGTCTAGTCTGGTCTGGTCTGAGTCTAGTCTGGTCTGGTCTGAGTCTAGTCTGGTCTGGTCTGAGTCTGGTCTGAGTCTGGTCTGGTCTGGTCCGAGTCTGGTCTGAGTCTGGTCTGAGTCTGGTCTGAGTCTGGTCTGGTCTGGTCTGGTCCGAGTCTGGTCTGAGTCTGGTCTGAGTCTAGTCTGGTCTGGTCTGAGTCTAGTCTGGTCTGGTCTGAGTCTGGTCTGAGTCTGGTCTGGTCTGGTCCGAGTCTGGTCTGAGTCTGGTCTGAGTCTGGTCTGGTCTGGTCTGGTCCGAGTCTGGTCTGAGTCTGGTCTGAGTCTGGTCTGAGTCTGGTCTGAGTCTGGTCTGGTCTGGTCTGGTCCGAGTCTGGTCTGAGTCTGGTCTGAGTCTGGTCTGAGTCTGGTCTGAGTCTAGTCTGGTCTGGTCTGAGTCTGGTCTGGTCTGGTCTGAGTCTGGTCTGAGTCTGGTCTGAGTCTGGTCTGGTCTGGTCTGGTCCGAGTCTGGTCTGAGTCTGGTCTGAGTCTGGTCTGAGTCTGGTCTGAGTCTGGTCTGAGTCTAGTCTGGTCTGGTCTGAGTCTGGTCTGAGTCTGGTCTGAGTCTGGTCTGGTCTGGTCTGGTCTGGTCCGAGTCTGGTCCGAGTCTGGTCTGAGTCTGGTCTGAGTCTGGTCTGAGTCTGGTCTGAGTCTGGTCTGAGTCTGGTCCGGTCTGGTCTGGTCTGGTCCGAGTCTGGTCTGAGTCTGGTCTGAGTCTGGTCTGAGTCTGGTCTGAGTCTGGTCTGAGTCTGGTCTGAGTCTGGTCTTCCCTCTCTCACGTCTCCGCTTGTCACTGCTAATTCTTTTTTATCCAGGTAAAAGTAAAACTCAGCAGCTTCTCCTGTGGCTCACAGATCAGATATTTCTCAGATCTATGTTTCTCACAATTATTGAAAGTGTTGAAAGGCGTCATGTGTGTTCTTCTTTTCCATTATCCTTTACTCAGACCAGGTCCAAACTAAGATTAGACCAGGATCAGACCAGGACCTCACCAGAGCCAGAACCAGGACTGGTCTAGGAACAGACTGCTCGATTTAAAAAAAAGCTTTCCCAATATCTGCTACTCCAACTTGATATTTTTATTTGATCTTTCCATTTGTGACAGCTTCTCTTTCTTCAAACATCCAACATCTTTTTGTTTTTAATAGAATGTTACACATTTTAACTCTTACAGCTTCTTTAGTTCAGCTTCTTTCACTTCCTTCTTTCTAAAATGTGCCTTTAGCTTCCACACGCAATGTCTTCTCCAGCCAAGGATATTGATATAATCTTGATTTTGTCTGGCCTCCCCTTCTTTGTCCCGAACTGCTGCTGCAGATGTGGTGTTGGGGTAAGTGCAGTGTTGGGGTAGGTGCAGTGTTGGGGCAGATACGGTGTTGGGGTAGGTGCAGTGTTGGGGCAGATACGGTGTTGGGGTAGGTGCAGTGTTGGGGCAGATACGGTGTTGAGGTAAGTGCAGTGTTGGGGTAAGTGCAGTGTTGGGGTAGGTGCAGTGTTGGGGCAGATACGGTGTTGGGGTAGGTGCAGTGTTGGGGCAGATACGGTGTTGGGGTAGGTGCAGTGTTGGGGCAGATACGGTGTTGGGGTAGGTGCAGTGTTGGGGTAGGTGCAGTATTGGGGCAGATACGGTGTTGGGGTAGGTGCAGTGTTGGGGCAGATGTGGTGTTGGGGTAAGTGCAGTGTTGGGGCAGATGTGGTGTTGGGGTAAGTGCAGTGTTGGGGCAGATGTGGTGTTGGGGTAAGTGCAGTGTTGGGGCAGATGTGGTGTTGGGGTAAGTGCAGTGTTGGGGCAGATAGGGTGTTGGTGTAGGTGTAGTGTTGGGGCAGATACGGTGTTGGGGTAAGTGCAGTGTTGGGGTAGGTGCAGTGATGGGGCAGATACGGTGTTGAGGTAGGTGCAGTGTTGGGGCAGATAGGGTGTTGGGGTAGGTGCAGTGTTGGGGCAGATAGGGTGTTGGGGTAGGTGCAGTGTTGGGGCAGATACGGTGTTGGGGTAGGTGCAGTGTTGGGGCAGATACAGTGTTGGGGTAGGTGGAGTGTTGGGGCAGATATGGTGCTGGGGCAGATATGGTGCTGGGGCAGATACGGTGTTGGGGTAGGTGCAGTGTTGGGGCAGATACGGTGTTGGGGTAGGTGGAGTGTTGGGGCAGATATGGTGCTGGGGCAGATAGGGTGGGGTCAGGCCTGAAGAATATAGTTCTTAGAAACAGGAAGAGGAAGTGGAGAGTCTGAAATTAAACACTTCCAGGAAAGAGTTTAGGGCTGTTTCAGACTCAAACAGAAACTGGACTCAAGAGCATTAGAGCTTTAGACTCACAGGAAAAACCAGGACTAAACCAGGTGCAGCAGTAGCTCAGTGGGTAGAGTGGCCGTTCTTCGACCGGCGGGTGGGCGGTTCGAACCCCGCTCGAAACATCCCAAAACATCATAACATCGCGCGCTCCCCCACATACTGTCGTTGTGTCCTTGGGCAAGACACTTAACCTACATTGCCTCCAGTGGTGTTCCAGCTGTAACACTGGTAAAGCTAAACCAGGTCATGTGTAGTGTAGTGTAGTGTAGTGTAGTGTGTAGTGAGTGTAGAGTAGTGTGTAGTGAGTGTAGAGTAGTGTGTAGTGTAGAGTAGAGTAGTGTGTGTAGTGTGTGTAGTGTAGTGTAGTGTAGTGTAGTGTGTGTAGTGAGTATAGTGTAGTGTAGTGTAGAGTAGTGTGTGTTGTGTAGTTTGTAGTGTGTGTAGTGTAGTGTGTGTAGTGAGTATAGTGTAGTGTAGAGTAGTGTGTGTAGTGTAGTGTGTAGTGTAGTGAAGTGTAGTGTGTAGTGAAGAGTGTAGTGTAGAGTAAAGTGAGGACTGAGGAGGAAGAGGCCTTCAGGAGCAGGACGAGGCGGAGCTGCACTCACTTCCTGCTCCAACAATAGAGCCACAGGTCACAGAGAGGACACATGAACACACCTCAGACGGACTCTACAGCCTGTTCCTGAACACAACACTCGTCTGCTGTAGGTCTTGAAGACTTCAGGGTCACATGATCTTTGATCAAATGGGTAAATGATAGACATAAACTCAGTAGATGTGGTGTTTTAAAAAGTATTTCGGTTTAGAATGGGTCTGTGAGCTTCTCCAGAGTAGAGATAAAGCCTATGTGTTTAATTTGAAATAATAAAACTACAGTAGTGCAACAGCTCATTATCAAAGTTCACCTAAAAGGCAGGTGAGTAAAGGCTGGTCGTGTGTGAGAAACATAATGTCTGTTGTGTTTGTGTAGGTCATTCAAGATGCCTTTTGTTCACTACCTTATATGAAGGTTTGTTCTCTGCAGGGCCAACTGCTCTGTAGTATTGCTCAATATGTAATTTATGTAATCTGAATTGTTTTTTGTGTGTCAGTATTTAAAAATCAAGTCATATCCACCAGCTCTTTTTTGGCAAGCAAATTTTCTCTGTGGTAACACGGTTTGTGAATCTCCGACCAACTGACTATCCTTTAGCTCGCTGCTACAACAGGCTGCTTTCTGAACAACTTTGAAACAGACCAAAGCAGGATATATCGCTCTTTCATCTCATCTGACTCTGTGTCAGTCTGTCCACACGTGAGCCCAGCTCTGTGTCTGTGACCTCTGTGTCTGTGACCTCTGTGTCTGTGACCTCTGTGTCTGTGAGCTCTGTGTCTGTGACCTCTGTGTCTGTGACCTCTGTGTCTGTGACCTCTGTGTCTGTGACCTCTGTGTCTGTGACCTCTGTGTCTGTGACCTCTGTGTCTGTGAGCTCTGTGTCTGTGAGCTCTGTGTCTGTGAGCTCTGTGTCTGTGACCTCTGTGTCTGTGAGCTCTGTGTCTGTGAGCTCTGTGTCTGTGACCTCTGTGTCTGTGACCTCTGTGTCTGTGAGCGCAGTTCCAGCTCAGCTCCTGTCGGCTCGTCTCAGAGCAGAGAGAGCAGAAATGTCTGATGCTTTGTACTCAATAAAAAAATACCAAAAGCATTTTAAACGTATGAAACTAAACTAGATTATTCTCCATCTTTTTAGTAAAGTTATGTAACCTGCTGAGCATCTCTGTGAACAGGGACATGGCTGGGTAAAGTCAAAAGCCATAGCGACTGACAATCACAAATGAGTGTGAACAGAAGTGAACAGAGCAGGAACAGGAAACCTACTGTAACTCAGGATATGTTCACACGCTCTTCAGAAGGCACTGTCACTTTAAGAAAGAGTTCATGTGCTTCATCTCGTAACAACAATAATGCTCCTTTTTTAACTTACATTAAAAAAGACAAGACAAAACTGAACAACCCACAATAACCTCCAGAATAAATCTTTTTGTTCATAATGCTGCGGTAAAGCTTTAAAGGGGGATTACCTAATTGTTTTCTACTTGCCTTTAGTTTGAGAGTTTAATCCTAAAGCTTATTGTAACGGGACTCTTCTGTGAAAAAAGGAGGCCTCAAGACGTCACTTAGGCTTTACAAAAAAGGCTTTTAAAAGATGAGAATGGTCAGCGGGTGTTTGGCCAATCACAGCTCGCTCAGGAAAAAGGAGCGCTCCCATTGGTCGAGACTGACTTCAACAACAAAGAACCAAATATTTAAACCAGGAAATGTGTTATTCTGTTACAAAATACTTTCACACCAAAACTAGAAGCAGATAATAAAAAGAGATAAATGTTAAACAAGACAGAGATACGGGAAACTCAGAGTTAAAAGATTCAGCTCAGCTCTTAACTTGACCAGGACGACAACATCAGTTAGTGAAGCTTTGATAATGTCCAGAAAGAAAAAACGAGAAATATGTTAAAAGATTTTAAAAACACTAAAACTGTGCATTAGTTTGTAAAGGCTCTGGTTTAAACGAGACTGTGACCTGCTAAAGAACTAGTCCACTGGCTTTGTTTGGGAAGCTGTAACTGAGGTGCATTGTGGGAGCTGCGGTCTTTCTTCCTCAGGGCTTGTGTTTTTGTCGGAGTCACATGACCCTCAGATAAAAGCAGAGTTATGTAACAGGAGCTCATAAAGACCAGGACCAGGTCTAACCCAGGACTAGACCAGGTCTAAACCAGGTCTAAACCAGGTCTAAACTAATCTAGACCTGGTTTAGTCCTGGTTTAAACCTGGTTTAGAACTGGTTTAAACCTGGTTTAAACCTGGTTTAGACCTAGTTTAGACCTGGTTTAGACCTGGTTTAGTCCTGGTTTAAACCTGGTTTAGACCTGGTTTAAACCTGGTTTAGACCTAGTTTAGACCTGGTTTAGACCTGGTTTAGACCTGGTTTAAACCTGGTTTAGACCTGGTTTAGACCTGTTTTAGACCTAGTTTAGACCTAGTTTAGACCTGGTTTAGACCTGGTTTAGACCTGGTTTAGACCTGGTTTAGTCCTGGTTTAGTCCTGGTTTAGACCTGGTTTAGTCCTGGTTTAGTCCTGGTTTAGACCTGGTTTAGTCCTGGTTTAGACCTGTTTAGACCTGTTTAGACCTGGTTGAGACCTGGTTTAGTCCTGGTTTAGTCCTGGTTTAGACCTGGTTTAGACCTGTTTAGACCTGTTTAGACCTGTTTAGATCTGGTTTAGACCTGTTTAGACCTGGTTTAGACCTGTTTAGACCTGGTTTAGATCTGGTTTAGTCCTGGTTTAGACCTGGTTTAGTTCTGGTTTAGACCTGTTTAGACCTGTTTAGACCTGGTTTAGACCTGGTTTAGACCTGTTTAGATCTGGTTTAGATCTGTTTAGATCTGGTTTAGTCCTGGTTTAGTCCTGGTTTAGACCTGTTTAGACCTGTTTAGACCTGGTTTAGACCTGTTTAGATCTGGTTTAGACCTGTTTAGACCTGGTTTAGATCTAGTTTAGTCCTGGTTTAGACCTGGTTTAGTCCTGGTTTAGACCTGGTTAGACCTGTTTAGACTTGGTTTAGACCTGGTTTAGACCTGGTTTAGACCTGTTTAGACCTGTTTAGACCTGTTTAGACCTGGTTTAGACCTGGTTTAGTCCTGGTTTAGTCCTGGTTTAGACCTGGTTTAGTCCTGGTTTAGACCTGTTTAGACCTGTTTAGACCTGGTTTAGACCTGGTTTAGACCTGGTTTAGACCTGGTTTAGTCCTGGTTTAGACCTGTTTAGACCTGTTTAGACCTGGTTTAGACCTGTTTAGATCTGGTTTAGACCTGTTTAGACCTGGTTTAGATCTGGTTTAGTCCTGGTTTAGACCTGGTTTAGTTCTGGTTTAGACCTGCTTTAGACCTGTTTAGACCTGGTTTAGACCTGTTTAGATCTGGTTTAGACCTGTTTAGATCTGGTTTAGACCTGTTTAGATCTGGTTTAGACCTGTTTAGACCTGGTTTAGATCTGGTTTAGTCCTGGTTTAGACCTGTTTAGACCTGTTTAGTCCTGGTTTAGACCTGTTAAGATCTGGTTTAGATCTAGTTTAGTCCTGGTTTAGTCCTGGTTTAGACCTGGTTTAGTCCTGGTTTAGACCTGGTTAGACCTGTTTAGACTTGGTTTAGACCTGGTTTAGACCTGGTTTAGACCTGTTTAGACCTGTTTAGACCTGGTTTAGACCTGGTTTAGTCCTGGTTTAGTCCTGGTTTAGACCTGGTTTAGACCTGGTTTAGTCCTGGTTTAGACCTGTTTAGACCTGTTTAGACCTGTTTAGACCTGTTTAGACCTGGTTTAGACCTGTTTAGACCTGGTTTAGACCTGGTTTAGATCTGGTTTAGACCTGTTTAGATCTGGTTTAGACCTGGTTTAGTCCTGGTTTAGTCCTGGTTTAGACCTGTTTAGACCTGTTTAGACCTGGTTTAGACCTGTTTAGATCTGGTTTAGACCTGTTTAGACCTGGTTTAGATCTGGTTTAGTCCTGGTTTAGACCTGTTTAGACCTGTTTAGACCTGTTTAGACCTGGTTTAGACCCGGTTTAGACCCGGTTTAGTCCTGGTTTAGACCTGGTTTAGATCTGGTTTAGACCTGTTTAGATCTGGTTTAGACCTGTTTAGTCCTGGTTTAGACCTGGTTTAGATCTGGTTTAGACCTGTTTAGACCTGTTTAGACCTGTTTAGACCTGGTTTAGACCCGGTTTAGACCCGGTTTAGACCCGGTTTAGACCCGGTTTAGACCTGGTTTAGTCCTGGTTTAGATCTGGTTTAGACCTGTTTAGATCTGGTTTAGACCTGTTTAGACCTGGTTTAGTCCTGGTTTAGACCTGTTTAGACCTGGTTTAGATCTGTTTAGACCTGGTTTAGACCTGTTTAGATCTGGTTTAGACCTGTTTAGATCTGGTTTAGACCTGTTTAGATCTGGTTTAGTCCTGGTTTAGACCTGTTTAGACCTGGTTTAGACCCGGTTTAGACCCGGTTTAGTCCTGGTTTTGACCTGGTTTAGACCTGGTTTAGACCTGTTTAGATCTGGTTTAGACCTGTTTAGTCCTGGTTTAGACCTGGTTTAGATCTGGTTTAGACCTGTTTAGATCTGGTTTAGACCTGTTTAGATCTGGTTTAGTCCTGGTTTAGACCTGTTTAGACCTGTTTAGACCTGTTTAGACCTGTTTAGACCTGGTTTAGACCCGGTTTAGACCCGGTTTAGTCCTGGTTTAGACCTGGTTTAGATCTGGTTTAGACCTGTTTAGTCCTGGTTTAGACCTGGTTTAGATCTGGTTTAGACCTGTTTAGATCTGGTTTAGACCTGTTTAGATCTGGTTTAGTCCTGGTTTAGACCTGTTTAGACCTGTTTAGACCTGGTTTAGACCCGATTTAGACCCGGTTTAGTCCTGGTTTAGACCTGGGGACGGGGACAGTCTCTGAGGGTTTATTGTGAACAGAACAGGTTTAGCTTCAGTTTAAATAATATATTATTGAACTGAAGGAGAACAAAGATGGTCATGTGACATATGTCCCACTGCAGCAGGACAGAGAACACCTGACTGAACCAGGTCTAGACCAGGTCTAGACTCCTGTTGAGAAGACTTACTGTGGGGTGCCATAAACATGTTTTAAAACTAAAACTGTCCCGTGTCCTTTAGTCTCTGAACTCACTGTTACGGTTCGGTCGGAGTCTGGACAGTAGTTTCTGCGTCGAGGCCAGGTCTCCATTCTTCACGGCCTGCATCAGGTCCTGCTCCTTCCCCATGGTCCTGGTCCAGACCGGACTACAGCGGCTCAGAGCGGGACAGCATTGTGAGACGGGACAGGGCCCTGAGGACACGCCCACTCACTGGAGGACACGCCCACTCACTGGAGGACACGCCCACTGAGGGGTTAGTTTTCAGACTCCGATCTGTGAACAGAAGGAAAAACAGAATTCGTCTTAAATAAGTTTCCCTCCTGAGCAGTTTGGTCCGACAGTGTAACTGCATATTTTTTAAAGTCAGCAACACAGTTCGAATAAATACAACATATTCACATATATTCATATATCTGAGCCTAAAGAGCTATTAAATAAATAAGAAAATACATAAATAAAATGCCAGGTCTAAGCTGTCCCACTGTTCTAACCAGATATTATCCTTCATGTAATAAACTGTACTTGGCTTTAGCACTATGA
Organism: Neodontobutis hainanensis; assembly: GCA_024349245.1. Taxonomy (NCBI): domain Eukaryota; kingdom Metazoa; phylum Chordata; class Actinopteri; order Gobiiformes; family Odontobutidae; genus Neodontobutis; species Neodontobutis hainanensis. The sequence continues at coordinate 4,841,293 of JALDNG010000029.1, forward strand.
CTGTAAATATTATATGTGACTGCTTTAAATCCCAGCTCTGTTTCTATTCGTCACAGACTCACGTCCTGTTGAACATTAAACACGAGACTGTGTCAATGACCTGTGTTTGGTGTTTATTCTTTCCACACTTTGTTTTGGGATCAATAAAGTCTCTCTTACGTTGAAACCACTGAGAGACGTAATAAATCTAATCCAAGTCCAACGTGAGAGCGCTGAGTCTGAGTCGAAGAGAGTGGCCCACATCCAGGCTCTTCTCTCAGAGCCAGGCTCAGTCAAACGGAAACCTACAGAGGCTGACAGACCGGGACAGTCCTCTTCTACAGGGTCTACAGAGTCCTCGAGACCGCTCGTGGTCCTGAGACTGGTTTTAAGAATATTTTGGAACGGTCTTGGTGTTGTCTTAGACGTCTAGACCAAAAAAGACCAGAAATTTAATTAAAAATCTAACTCCTTCAAACACTGACTTCCATGAGTCTGGACCTGGTCTAGGACTGGACTTGCCCTGTTCTCCTGTATATTCCAGTGCACATAAACTGGTCCTGGTCTTTCCTGGTCTTGAGCGTCTCTTATGTAACTCAGAGCTGTCAGTCCTTGTTCTTCTTCAGTTCAGCCTCAGGCCTTTCTCTCGTTCCCACTGCACCACAAAGACCTGGAAAGACCTGGAAAACCTTTGAAACCCCTTGAATACACAGCCCGGTTGAGTCCTGGGACAGTCCTGGGACAGTATTAGCTCCAGAAAAGAGCACGAGTCCCGTTTGAATCTGGTTTTAGGCCCAGGTTTTTGATTACGTCCATCATGTGATAAAAGGAGGTGACCACATTAAACACTTCATTAAACTAGAATAAAAGCCTGCTTTAAGTGACTCTGAAGTTTATACTGAGTAATAAAAGCTCACTCTGCTTTAGTCCAAACCACATGTGAACATTTAACACCAAACACAATTTAACACCAAACACAATTTAACACCAAACACAGTTTAACACCAAACACAATTTAACACCAAACACAGTTTAACACCAAACACAGTTTAACACCAAACACAATTTAACACCAAACACAATTTAACACCAAACACAATTTAACACCAAACACAGTTTAACACCAAACACAGTTTAACACCAAACACAATATAACATCAAACACAGTTTAACACCAAACACAATATAACATCAAACACAGTTTAACACCAAACACAATTTAACACACAACACAATTTAACACCCAACACAGTTTAACACGCAACACAATTTAACACCAAACACAGTTTAACACCAAACACAATATAACATCAAACACAGTTTAACACCCAACACAATTTAACACAAAACACAGTTTAACACCCAACACAATTTAACACCAAACACAATTTAACACCCAACTCAATTTACACTACATACAATTTAACACCCAACACAGTTTAACACCCAATACAGTTTAATACCAAACACAATTTAACACTAAACACAGTTTAACACCCAACACAATTTAACAACAAACACAGTTTAACACCAAACACAGTTTAACACCCAACACAATTTAACAACAAACACAGTTTAACACCCAACACAATTTAACACCAAACACAATTTAACACCCAACACAACAAGAAAAGCCTGTTCTCTCATAAAAGACAAACATATGAAGAGTAACACTAGGTCTTCATCAGGACTAAACTTTACGATAAACTGTGAATAAAGTGAGACTGATTTAAAGCTGAACCAGGACAAAGTTAGTATTTTATGTTTTTTTTAATTAAAGTCAAAGAAAAACAGTATATTATATTGTATTATATTGTTTAGGCACAAAATCCAACATCTAAACATTACCTTAAACTAAGTATGTCCTCTCCTTAAATGGTGTCAAAACTTTATTTCTGTTCACATTTGATTTAAAACAAATTTTCTTCGAACATTTTTTGAAGTTTATTCCACGTTTAAATTTTAAAGACAATTATGTTAGTTGATACACTTTATATTACATTTGGTAACAGTTAATAAGCTGTATACTGTATATTCACTAAAATATTTTAGTTTGAATAACTATTTGACCTTTTATGAGTAATTTCACTTTTCTGAAACGAGACGTCCCTTAAAAACAATACAATTCTCATTAATATGTCTTACAGCTGCATTAAAACGGTAAACAACGCAGGGTAATAATAATAAATCTAAATATTTACGGTCCATTCTTCTATTCGGCTTGATTTATTCCACTATAAAACGTTTATAATTCTTCTAATAAACGTCTGTCTCTTGTGAAAACGCCCACATCGCCACGGATCATTTAACGAACTCCAAACACGGATTTCACGGGATGTTAAGATTAATGGCTGTAAAACTAAACATATTTAAACTATAACATCTAAATTACTGATAAGACTTTTGATGTTTTAGTTTATAAACGAAAAGAATCCGTTTTTAGCCCAAGAAAGTAGAGAACGTTGGATGTAGTCCTGCGCTAACGACCTTTGCGACAGAGTTTTATAGTTAACAGTTAAAGCATAAAAACGGCTTTATTTTCCAAAGTTCTGAAAAATAAAAGGATTAAAAGAGATAGAAGTTACCTTAATGTGAATAATATCTGGCTGAGAGTCAGAAAAAACGACTTTTATTGGAGTGTGAAAGCAAAGCCGTGGCACTTTTGGAAGAAAACTCCGCAGAAGTGGGAAAAGTATCCAGATTTGGGGCGTAATATTCCGTTAAAAATGCGGTAAAGTCCACATGGAAACGGGTTAATGTTGATAAAAGTGTTCTTAAATCCACGGTGCGGGGGCAGAGAAGGAGAAGAGGGGTATTCGGGGCAGTTTGGGCCCCGCTGAGGTGATATGGTCCTGAAGGTTTTCCCTGTGGACTGAACTGAACACGGCAGCTTTCCCTCAAACGGGAAAATACCACCGAGGAGCTTCCGGTCCGAGCCTCTTCAAAATAAAACACACGGAGAGACAGAAGGAAGTCACGGAAATAAAAAAGAGCTTAGTGTTTGACAAAAGTGTTACAATAATGGGTTCCACCAGGTACCTTTTCTAAATCTATTACATCGTAATAACACACAAATTATTATTTTAATGTAAAGTATAACATTTACATTTATTCATTTAGCTGATGCTTTTATCCAAAGCGACTTACATTGTTCTACAGTAATTACCAGTTACAGACACTGGAGGCAAGGTGGGTTAAGTGTCTTGCCCAAGGACACAACAACAGTATGAACTGTGGGGAGAGTGGGAATCAAACCACCAACCTACCAGTTGAAGGACGACTGCTCTACCAGTGGCTCTATAAGAACTCATGAACCACACAAACAGGAAAAAGTCATTGTAGTTTTAACCAATCCGACAACATACCATTAAATCAATAAAACAGTTCATCGTTGAACTGAGGCTGTCCATGAGTTAGAGCTCATCTGTTTATGAAGGACCAAAGATCCTGAGAATCACACAAGGATTAGTTTATTCCTTTATTTGTGTTTGTTTAAATGAAAGAAAATCAGTGTTGTTTGAACACATTTAAGCAGCAGTTTGATACAGTAACTATTATTTATTAATGAAGCAGTAACGAATGAAGTCAGATGAGGCTCTTAGTTCTGTTTAGACCAATACTCCTCCACAAGAACCAGAACTAGAACCAGAACGAGAACAAGAACGAGAACCAGAACCAGAACCAGAACAAGAACAAGAACCAGAACCAGAACCAGAACACGGACAAGACATATGTTTTTCTGGAGTTTGTATTGATCTAACCCTCTCGATTGTACAGTGTTTATCCTAAACCTCTCGATGGTACAGTGTTTATTCTAAACTTCTCGATGGTACAGTGTTTATCCTAAACTTCTCGATGGTACAGTGTTTATCCTAAACTTCTCGATGGTACAGTGTTTATTCTAAACTTCTCGATGGTACAGTGTTTATCCTAAACTTCTCGATTGTACAGTGTTTATCCTAAACTTCTCGATGGTACAGTGTTTATCCTAAACTTCTCGATGGTACAGTGTTTATCCTAAACTTCTCGATGGTACAGTGTTTATTCTAAACTTCTCGATGGTACAGTGTTTATTCTAAACGTCTCGATGGTACAGTGTTTATTCTAAACGTCTCGATGGTACAGTGAGAAGACCCCTCGTTGGTGCAGAGTCTCCCACAGACGCTGCTCCATCCTCAGGTCGTGGTTTGCGAAGAACATCAGAGGCTTTGGGACCGAGTCGAAATAGTGATCGGAGAAGGAGGCGTAGTTGTCAGTGATGAAGCCAAATGCAGACACCTGACAAACACACTAGTTAGTGGCTGACACCTGGTCACATGACTCACCTGACTCACCTGGTCACATGACCTCACCTGGTCACATGACCCGCCTGGTCACATGACCCTCCTCCATTCACCTGACTCACCTGGTCACATGACCTCACCTGGTCACATGGTCACATGACCTCACCTGGTCACCTGACTCCCCTGGTCACATGACCTCACCTGGTCACCTGAGTCACCTGGTCACATGGCTCACCTGGTCACATGACCTCACCTAGTCACATGACCTCACCTGGTCACATGACTCACCTGGTCACATGACCTCACCTGGTCACATGACCCTCCTCCATTCACCTGACTCACCTGGTCACATGACCTCACCTGGTCACATGGTCACATGACCTCACCTGGTCACCTGACTCCCCTGGTCACATGACCTCACCTGGTCACCTGAGTCACCTGGTCACATGGCTCACCTGGTCACTTGACTCGACTGGTCACATGACTCACCTGGTCACATGACCTCACCTGGTCACATGACCCGCCTGGTCACATGACCCTCCCCTATTCACCTGACTCACCTGGTCACATGACCTCACCTGGTCACATGACTCACTTGGTCACATGACCTCACCTGGTCACATGACCCGCCTGGTCACATGACCCTTCTCCATTCACCTGACTCACCTGGTCACATGACTTCACCTGGTCACATGACCTCACCTGGTCACATGACCCTCCTGGTCACATGACCCTTCTCCATTCACCTGACTCACCTGGTCACATGACTTCACCTGGTCACATGACTCACCTGGTCACATGACCTCACCTGGTCACCTGACTCCCCTGTACACTTGACTCACCTGGTCACATTACCTCACCTGTGCACATGAGTCCTCTGGTCACATGACTCACCTGGTCACATCTCTCCTGGTTACATGACTCACCTGGTCGCAGGTGTGCAGGGCGATGAGCAGCATAAGCGCTCCGGTGCTGGGCATGTACAGGTGTTTGGTGCTGGGGTTCGTCCTCAGAGGAGACCGGAGGAAACTGAGGAACAACAATAACTCTCTGTGAGTGTTATTAGGCCCGAGCCGGTGATAGCCGGGAGGGCCTATTAATTTTGCTCGGATTATTTTTAGGCCCGAGCCGGTGATAGCCGGGAGGGCCTATTGTTTTTGCTCGGATTATTAGGCCCGAGCCGGTGATAGCCGGGAGGGCCTATTGTTTTTGCTCGGATTATTAAGCCCGAGCCGGTGATAGCCGGGAGGGCCTATTGTTTTTGCTCGGATTATTTTTTTTTTTTTTTTTTTTTTTTATTTTTATTTTTCTGCAAAATGATCCTTAATTTGACCCAGTGAACATGCACGAAAAGTCATTTTTATTGGGCCCAAAGTTCAGGGTCGGCGAAAAATTTATGTTTTTGAAGTCCCCGAAAAAAAAATATGAAAAATTACTCAGTGGCGACCCCTAGAAAAGTCAAAATACATTGGGCCTATGGAAAGTGAAAGTACATTTTTTCCAATGTAGAAATACAAAACTTGGTACATCCATAGGACACCTCAGGGCAAACAGAAAAGTCTATGACAGCCACAGCGTAAACTCAACAGGAAGTCCGCCATGTGGGGTGAAAGGCGCGCCACCTAAATCGCACCCCTTACGCCAAAAGATTCAACTCATTGTGTTTTTGTCTAAATGGCCCCAATTTTGGTGAGTATCATCTAGACACATGTGCCAACAAAACTTGTCATTTTGTTTTTGATATCTTATCGGGTGTGGGTGTGGCAAGCCTGTAACGAAGTGACATTTTTGTGGTAATAAATTATCCCTTAACTCAAACGCCTTCTCGGATCAAGTTGGACCCAAAAGGCGTTTGTGCACATTCATGACCTGAACACAAAGATATGTAAATAAAAGGGTTTGCTTTAGAAATGGCCCTCTAGCGCCCCCTACAAACTTATAATGGGACCCAAGAATTTAGTATGTCATAGAGACATAAAATTTGGCACACACATCACTTATGTCATGACAAACATAAAAGCTAATGACAACCACCCCCTATTTATAAATGTGTTGCCATAGCAATGGCGCAAATATGTGGAAAAAGTCAATGGGAAGGGAAAAATTTAGTTTGTCCTAGGCAAATGAAACTTGGTACACACATCCAGCATGGGCTTATGAACATAAAAGCCAATGGGGACCACATCCTAACACACACGAGAAGGTGGCCATTTTGAATTGAAAATGTGAACTGGCTTAGAATACACCTCACTTTTAAAAATTGACAGAAAATAGCTGCTTCATTCCACAAACACCAAACTTGGGCAAAATGAGCTAAACACTTGTGTGCAAAATAGACAATGCCTTTTCTTGTTGTTTTTGCTCAATTTATATTTTTATTTAATTTTTATTTTTCTGCAAATTTTTCTGCAAAATTGTCCTTAATTTTGACCCAGTAAATGTGCGCAAAAAGTAAATTTTATTGGCCAATAAACTTAAGCCTGGCGAAATATTGATGTATCTTAAGTATTTGAAAAAATAATAAAAAGAAATGACTCAGTGGCGACCCCTGGAAAATGAAAATACATTCGGCCTATGGAAAGTGAAAGTAATTTTTTCCAACGTAGGAAAATGAAACTTGGTACATCCATAGGACACCTCAGGCCAAACAGAAAAGTCTATGACAGAAACAGCCTAAACTAAACAGGAAGTCCGCCATGTGGGGTAAAAGGCGCGACCAACTAAATCGTACCCCTCGCGTCAAAAAATTAAACCCAATGTGTTTTCATCTAAATGGCCCCAATTTTGGTGAGTATCATCTAGACACATGTGCCAACCAAAGTTGTCATTTTATTTTTGATATCTTATCGGGTGTGGGTGTGGCAAGCCTGCGAGGCAGCCGTTTTGTGAAAATAAAAATCCCTTAACTCTCAAACGCCTTCTCGGATCAAGTTGGACCCAAAAGGCGTTTGTGCACATTCACGAGCTGAACACAAAGATATGTAAATAAAAGGGTTTGCTTTAGAAATGGCCCTCTAGCGCCCCCTACAAACTTATAATTGGACCCAAGAATTTAGTTTGTCATAGAGACATAAAATTTGGTACACACATCACTTATGTCATGACGAACATAAAAGCCAATGACAACCACCTCCTATTTATAAATGTGTTGCCATAGCAACGGCGCAAAAATGTGGAAAAAGTCAATGGGAAGGGAAAATTTTAGTTTGTCCTAGGCAAATGAAACTTGGTACACACATCCATCATGGGATTATGAACATAAAAGCCAATGGGGACCACTCCCTATCACACACGAGAAGGCGGCCATTTTGAATTGAAAATGTGAACCGCCTTAGAATACACCTCACTTTTAAAAATTGACAGAAAATAGCTGCTTCATTCCACAAACACCAAACTTAGGCAAAGTGAGCTAAACACACGTGTGCAAAATAGACAGCGCCTTTTCTTGTTGTTTTTGCTCAATTTATATTTTTATTTAATTTTTATTTTTCTGCAAATTTTTCTGCAAAATTATCCTTAATTTTGACCCAGTAAATGTGCAAAAGTAAATTTTATTGGCCACTAAACTTAAGCCTGGCGAAATATTGATGTATCTTAAGTATTTGAAAAAATAATAAAAGAAATGACTCAGTGGCGACCCTGGAAAATGAAATTACATTCGGCCTATGGAAAGTGAAAGTAATTTTTTCCAACGTAGAAAAATGAAACTTGGTACATCCATAGGACACCTCAGGGCAAACAGAAAAGTCTATGACAGCCACAGCCTAAACTCAACAGGAAGTCCACCAGGTGGGGTGGAACACGGGACCACCTAAATCGCACCCTCGGGTCAAAAGATTAAACCCAATGTGTTTTTTCTAAAAGGCCCCAAATTTGTTGAGTATTATCTAGACACAAGTGCCAACCAAAGTTGTCATTTTGTTTTTGATACATTTACGGCTGTGGTCGTAATGAGCCTGTGAAGAGGCAGCCATTACTTTGGGAAATAAATGCCATTTACAAAATGCCAGGATCCTTCCTTTAAAGGACGCTCCTCCAGAGCCAAGACTAGAGCCTTGGAAAGCTCTTCAGAATCTTTTGGAACTTGTAAACCTGTTTTTAGACAAGTAATATTTACATTTTTACTTTTTAACAGGCGGGTGCAGCGATTTCTGAGCAAATCTCTAGTCAGTATTTTGTTTTTCTCTTAGCCCAAACATAATCTATTATTTTTATAAGTTCAGACAGATCCCAGGAAAACCAGGGAATGTGGAGACCTTTAACTCTAAATACAAGGTGGTGTAGCAGGCCCCAGCAGTAGCACAGGCCGAGATGATGAAGCAGGCTTCAGTCAGAAGAAGATTCAAGCAGAGGAACAGGCCCGGTTATTTGACATTATCGTGAAGTTTACGCTTTAAAGCACGAAATGCATTCCTCCGAGTACATGTGTCCCAGCGATGCAAGGGAGGCGAGGGCCTTTATCGCCGCTACGGCTTTAATTAGGCCCGAGCCGGTGATAGCCGGGAGGGCCTATTGTTTTTGCTCGGATTATTATTTTTTTTTTTATTTTTATTTTTCTGCAAAATGATCCTTAATTTGACCCAGTGAACATGCACGAAAAGTCATTTTTATTGGGCCCAAAGTTCAGGGTCGGCGAAAAATTTATGTTTTTGAAGTCCCCGAAAAAAAAATATGAAAAATGACTCAGTGGCGACCCCTAGAAAAGTCAAAATACATTGGGCTTATGGAAAGTGAAAGTACATTTTTTCCAATGTAGAAATACAAAACTTGGTACATCCATAGGACACCTCAGGGAAAACAGAAAAGTCTATGACAGCCACAGCGTAAACTCAACAGGAAGTCCGCCATGTGGGGTAAAAGGCGCGGCCACCTAAATCGCACCCCTTACGCCAAAAGATTCAACTCATTGTGTTTTTGTCTAAATGGCCCCAATTTTGGTGAGTATCATCTAGACACATGTGCCAACAAAACTTGTCATTTTGTTTTTGATATCTTATCGGGTGTGGGTGTGGCAAGCCTGTAACGAGGCGGACATTTTTGTGGTAATAAATTATCCCTTAACTCGCAAACGCCTTCTCGGATCAAGTTGGACCCAAAAAGGCGTTTGTGCACATTCATGACCTGAACACAAAGATATGTCAATAAAAGGGTTAGCTTTAGAAATGGCCCTCTAGCGCCACCTACAAACTTATAATGGGACCCAAGAATTTAGTTTGTCATGGAGACATGAAATTTGGTACACACATCACTTATGTCATGACGAACATAAAAGCCAATGACAACCACCCCCTATTTATAAATGTGTTGCCATAGCAACGGCGCAAATATGTGGAAAAAGTCAATGGGAAGGGAAAATTTTAGTTTGTCCTAGGCAAATGAAACTTGGTACACACATCCAGCATGGGCTCATGAACAAAAAGCCAATGGGGACCACACCCTAACACACACAAGAAGGCAGCCATTTTGAATTAAAAATGTGAACCGCCTTAGAATACACCTCAATTTTAAAAATTGATAGAAAATAGCTGCTTCATTCGACAAACACCAAACTTAGGCAAAATGAGCTAAACACTTGTGTGCAAAATAGACAATGCCTTTTCTTGTTGTTTTTGCTCAATTTATATTTTTATTTATTTTTATTTTTCTGCAAATTTTTCTGCAAAATTATCCTTAATTTTGACCCAGAAAATGTGCATAAAAAGTAAATTTTATTGGCCACTAAACTCAAGCCTGGCAAAATATTGATGTATCTTAAGTATTTGAAAAAATAATAAAAGAAATGACTCAGTGGCGACCCTGGAAAATGAAAATACATTCAGCCTATGGAAAGTGAAAGTATTTTTTTAACGTAGGAAAATGAAACTTGGTACATCCATAGGACACCTCAGGGCAAACAGAAAAGTCTATGACAGCAACAGCCTAAACTGAACAGGAAGTCCACCATGTGGGGTGAAAGGTGAGACCAACTAAATCGCACCCCTCGCGTCAAAGGTTAAACCCAATGTGTTTTCATCTAAATGGCCCCAAATTTAGTGAGTATCATCTAGACACATGTGCCAACCAAAGTTGTCATTTTGTTTTTGATATCTTATCGGGTGTGGGTGTGGCAAGCGTGTAACGGTGGCCATTTTTGTGGTAATAAATTATCCTTAACTCTCAAAGCGCTTCTCGGATCAAGTTGGACCCAAAAGGCGTTTGTGCACATTCATGACCTGAACACAAAGATATGTCAATAAAAGGGTTAGCTTTAGAAATGGCCCTCTAGCACCACCTACAAACTTATAATGGGACCCAAGAATTTAGTTTGTCATAGAGACATGAAATTTGGTACACCCATCTCTTATGTCATGACAAACATAAAGCCAATGACAACCACCCCCTATCTACAAATGTGTTGCCATAACGGCGCAAATATGTGGAAAAAGTCAATGGGAAGGGAAAATTTTAGTTTGTCCTAGGCAAATGAAACTTGGTACACACATCCAGTATGGGCTTATGAACATAAAAGCCAATGGGGACCACACCCTATCACACACGAGAAGGCGGCCATTTTTAATTGAAAATGTGAACCGGCTTAAAATACCCCTCACTTTTAAGAATTGACAGAAAATAGCTGCTTCATTCCACAAACACCAAACTTAGGCAAAATGAACTAAACACACGTGTGGTAAATAGACAATGCCTTTTGTTGTTGTTTTTGCTCAATTTATATTTTTATTTAATTTTTATTTTTCTGCAAATTTTTCTGCAAAATTATCCTTAATTTTGACCCAGTAAATGTGCAAAGTACATTTTATTGGCCACTAAAAGTAAGCCTGGCGAAATATTGATGTATCTTAAGTATTTGAAAAAATAATAAAAGAAATGACTCAGTGGCGACCCCTGGAAAATGAAAATGCCATTCGGCCTATGGAAAGTGAAAGTAATTTTTTCCAACGTAGGAAAATGAAACTTAGTACATTTCTAGGACACCTCAGGCCAAACAGAAAAGTCTATGACAGCAACAGCCTAAACTGAACAGGAAGTCCACCATGTGGGGTGAAAGGCGCGGCCACCTAAATCGCACCCCTTACGCCAAAAGACTCAACTCAAAGTGTTTTAATCTAAACGGCCTAATATCTGGTGAGTATTATCTAGACACGAGTGCCAATAAAGTTTTCAGTTTGTTTTTTGATACATTTGTGGCTGTGGTTGTAATGAGCCTGGGAAGAGGCAGCCATTTCTTTGGGAAATAAATGCCATTTACCAAATGCCAGGATGCTTCCTTTGGAGGAGGCTCCTCCAGAGCCAAGACTAGAGTCTTGTAAAACTCCTTAGAATCTTTTGGAACTGGTAAACATGTTATTTTAGACAACTAATATTTACATTTTTACTTTTTAACAGGCGGGTGCAGCGCTTTCTGAGTCATTGCAAATCTCCAGCCTGTACTTTTCTCGCCTCAGCCCAAGCATAATCTTTTATTTTCAAAAGTTTAGACAGATCCCAGGAAAACCAGGGAATGTGGAGACCTTTAACTCTAAATTACAAGGTGGTGTAGCAGGCCCCAGCAGTAGCACAGGCCCGAGGTGATGAAGCAGGCTCCAGCCAGAAGAAGATTCAAGCAGAGGAACAGGCCCAGTTATTTGACATTATCGTGAAGTTTACGCTTTAAAGCACGAAATGCAATCCTCCGAGTACATGTGTCCCCGCGGTCGCAAGGGAGGCGAGGGCCTTTATCGCCGCTTGCGGCTAATTATTAGGCCCGAGCCGGTGATAGCCGGGAGGGCCTATTGTTTTTGCTCGGATTATTTTTTTTTTTTTTTTTTTTTTTTTTTTTATTTTTCTGCAAAATGATCCTTAATTTGACCCAGTGAACATGCACGAAAAGTCATTTTTATTGGGCCCAAAGTTCAGGGTCGGCGAAAAATTTATGTTTTTGAAGTCCCGAAAAAAATATGAAAAATTACTCAGTGGCGACCCTAGAAAAGTCAAAATACATTGGGCCTATGGAAAGTGAAAGTACATTTTTTCCAATGTAGAAATACAAAACTTGGTACATCCATAGGACACCTCAGGGCAAACAGAAAAGTCTATGACAGCCACAGCGTAAACTCAACAGGAAGTCCGCCATGTGGGGTGAAAGCGCGCCACCTAAATCGCACCCCTTACGCCAAAAGATTCAACTCATTGTGTTTTTGTCTAAATGGCCCCAATTTTGGTGAGTATCATCTAGACACATGTGCCAACAAAACTTGTCATTTTGTTTTTGATATCTTATCGGGTGTGGGTGTGGCAAGCCTGTAACGAGGCGGACATTTTTGTGGTAATAAATTATCCTTAACTCGCAAACGCCTTCTCGGATCAAGTTGGACCCAAAAGGCGTTTGTGCACATTCATGACCTGAACACAAAGATATGTCAATAAAAGGGTTAGCTTTAGAAATGGCCCTCTAGCGCCACCTACAAACTTATAATGGGACCCAAGAATTTAGTTTGTCATGGAGACATGAAATTTGGTACACACATCACTTATGTCATGACGAACATAAAAGCCAATGACAACCACCCCTATTTATAAATGTGTTGCCATAGCAACGCGCAAATATGTGGAAAAAGTCAATGGGAAGGGAAAATTTTAGTTTGTCCTAGGCAAATGAAACTTGGTACACACATCCAGCATGGGCTCATGAACAAAAAGCCAATGGGGACCACACCCTAACACACACAAGAAGGCAGCCATTTTGAATTAAAAATGGGAACCGCTTAGAATACACCTCAATTTTAAAAATTGATAGAAAATAGCTGCTTCATTCGACAAACACCAAACTTAGGCAAAATGAGCTAAACACTTGTGTGCAAAATAGACAATGCCTTTTCTTGTTGTTTTTGCTCAATTTATATTTTTATTTATTTTTATTTTTCTGCAAATTTTTCTGCAAAATTATCCTTAATTTTGACCCAGAAAATGTGCATAAAAAGTAAATTTTATTGGCCACTAAACTCAAGCCTGGCAAAATATTGATGTATCTTAAGTATTTGAAAAAATAATAAAAGAAATGACTCAGTGGCGACCCTGGAAAATGAAAATACATTCAGCCTATGGAAAGTGAAAGTATTTTTTTTTAACGTAGGAAAATGAAACTTGGTACATCCATAGGACACCTCAGGGCAAACAGAAAAGTCTATGACAGCAACAGCCTAAACTGAACAGGAAGTCCACCATGTGGGGTGAAAGGTGCGACCAACTAAATCGCATCCCTCGCGTCAAAGGTTAAACCCAATGTGTTTTCATCTAAATGGCCCCAAATTTAGTGAGTATCATCTAGACACATGTGCCAACCAAAGTTGTCATTTTGTTTTTGATATCTTATCGGGTGTGGGTGTGGCAAGCGTGTAACGAAGTGGCCATTTTTGTGAAAATAAAATATCCCTTAACTCTCAAACGCTTCTCGGATCAAGTTGGACCCAAAAGGCGTTTGTGCACATTCATGACCTGAACACAAAGATATGTCAATAAAAGGGTTAGCTTTAGAAATGGCCCTCTAGCGCCACCTACAAACTTATAATGGGACCCAAGAATTTAGTTTGTCATAGAGACATGAAATTTGGTACACCCATCTCTTATGTTATGACAAACATAAAAGCCAATGACAACCACCCCCTATTTATAAATGTGTTGCCATAGCAACGGCGCAAATATGTGGAAAAAGTCAATGGGAAGGGAAAATTTTAGTTTGTCCTAGGCAAAGGAAACTTGGTACACACATCCAGTATGGGCTTATGAACATAAAAGCCAATGGGGACCACACCCTATCACACACGAGAAGGCGGCCATTTTTAATTGAAAATGTGAACCGGCTTAAAATACACCTCACTTTTAAGAATTGACAGAAAATAGCTGCTTCATTCCACAAACACCAAACTTAGGCAAAATGAACTAAACACACGTGTGGTAAATAGACAATGCCTTTTGTTGTTGTTTTTGCTCAATTTATATTTTTATTTAATTTTTATTTTTCTGCAAATTTTTCTGCAAAATTATCCTTAATTTTGACCCAGTAAATGTGCGCAAAAGTACATTTTATTGGCCACTAAAAGTAAGCCTGGCGAAATATTGATGTATCTTAAGTATTTGAAAAAATAATAAAAGAAATGACTCAGTGGCGACCCTGAAAATGAAAATGCCATTTATGGAAAGTGAAAGTAATTTTTTCCAACGTAGGAAAATGAAACTTAGTACATTTCTAGGACACCTCAGGCCAAACAGAAAAGTCTATGACAGCAACAGCCTAAACTGAACAGGAAGTCCACCATGTGGGGTGAAAGGCGCCACCTAAATCGCACCCCTTACGCCAAAAGACTCAACTCAAAGTGTTTTAATCTAAACGGCCTAATATCTGGTGAGTATTATCTAGACACGAGTGCCAATAAAGTTTTCAGTTTGTTTTTGATACATTTGTGGCTGTGGTTGTAATGAGCCTGGGAAGAGGCAGCCATTTCTTTGGGAAATAAATGCCATTTACCAAATGCCAGGATGCTTCCTTTGGAGGAGGCTCCTCCAGAGCCAAGACTAGAGTCTTGTAAAACTCCTTAGAATCTTTTGGAACTGGTAAACATGTTATTTTAGACAACTAATATTTACATTTTTACTTTTTAACAGGGTGCAGCGCTTTCTGAGTCATTGCAAATCTCCAGCCTGTACTTTTCTCGCCTCAGCCCAAGCATAATCTTTTATTTTCAAAAGTTTAGACAGATCCCAGGAAAACCAGGGAATGTGGAGACCTTTAACTCTAAATTACAAGGTGGTGTAGCAGGCCCCAGCAGTAGCACAGGCCCGAGGTGATGAAGCAGGCTCCAGCCAGAAGAAGATTCAAGCAGAGGCACAGGCCCGGTTATTTGACATTATCGTGAAGTTTACGCTTTAAAGCACGAAATGCAATCCTCCGAGTACATGTGTCCCCGCGGTCGCAAGGGAGGCGAGGGCCTTTATCGCCGCTTGCGGCTTTAATTATTATTATTTTTTTTTTTTTTTTTCTGCAAAATGATCCTCAATTTGACCCAGTGAACATGCGCGAAAAGTCATTTTTATTTGGCCCAAAGTTCAAGATCGGTGAAAAATTTATGTATTTGAAGTCGCCGAAAAAAAAATATGAAAAATGACTCAGTGGCGACCCCTAGAAAAGTCAAAATACATTGGGCCTATGGAAAGTGAAAGTACATTTTTTCCAATGTAGAAATACAAAACTTGGTACATCCATAGGACACCTCAGGGCAAACAGAAAAGTCTATGACAGCCACAGCGTAAACTCAACAGGAAGTCCGCCATGTGGGGTGAAAGGCGCGGCCACCTAAATCGCACCCCTTACGCCAAAAGATTCAACTCATTGTTTTTTTGTCTAAATGGCCCCAATTTTGGTGAGTATCATCTAGACACATGTGCCAACAAAAGCTGTCATTTTGTTTTTGATATCTTATCGGGTGTGGGTGTGGCAAGCCTGTAGGCGGACATTTTTGTGGTAATAAATTATCCCTTAACTCTCAAACGCCTTCTCGGATCAAGTTGGACCCAAAAGGCGTTTGTGCACATTCATGACCTGAACACAAAGATATGTAAATAAAAGGGT
>JALDNG010000030.1:0-100000 GCA_024349245.1 Neodontobutis hainanensis
CAACAAGACGTGATGAGCCACTTTCACAAAAAGTGCTGACATCTCTCTTCATTCAGTCTGTGGAGACTTTTTCCCTTTGTCTTCAGCTTTACAGTATTGGGCCAAAATTTAAACGGTTTGCTCTTTCTTTTCATACCTTTCCATCTTATATTTGCAAATCAAGCCACATAAAAGTTACAACTGTCTTCTCTTTTCTTAGCCCTGTCCACTCCATATCCTCGAGACACTTGAGAGTTCATAAAACATTCATGTTATTTGTCATAAATCTGGTCCCAAAGCTGGAGCAGGTTTCACGTTGGTGTAAGTTACTCCATTGAATCTGGAGGTGAGTAACAACCTGCTGAAATAGTCCTGCACTCAAGTTTTCCGCAGCAAGTTTACGACTCCTCATGCGTTGTCCTATAATGTTTCATTGTAGACATAAAACTACACTTTTGGGACACAATTCAGAGACAACTTCAGCTTAATGACCTTTTGATTTATTGCAGGTAAAACTCTAAAGTAACTTTCAGCAGTGTCATGGCCAGAGGCTGTGTGACTTAAGTCTATCTCAGGAAAAGTATTGTATTTAGCCGTGCTTTGGTTGGTCTGTGCTGTGGATGCCTCACAGAACATTTTTATGTGAAAAAAAGAGGCTAAAGCGAGACGACAGTTGTTTCTGCT
This sequence comes from Neodontobutis hainanensis, assembly GCA_024349245.1. Classification (NCBI taxonomy): domain Eukaryota; kingdom Metazoa; phylum Chordata; class Actinopteri; order Gobiiformes; family Odontobutidae; genus Neodontobutis; species Neodontobutis hainanensis. The sequence goes on from JALDNG010000030.1 coordinate 664, forward strand.
ACTGTACTGCTGATTAAGGTGGCACAGATCCCTCTTCAGACTCTTTTCGCAATGGACACTATGCCACTATCTTCTGAAACTGTGCTTTTAGCCTATTTTTTAGAAATGTTATTGTTAGTGTCCAGTTTATTGCTTCGTTTCTGCTCTTTTTTAAGTGTCCTAAAAGCAGTCAGACACCTAATCCTCCCGGGACAGGAAAGTTACAGGAGGTTCCTGTCCAGCTGAAGATTGAGTCAGTGACATTCTACATATATCCAGCCGACTCTTAAGTTTAATTCTTTCATGAGTAAAACAGTAGAAGTATCAGAAAGTCTTTCACAACATCCAGTGAAAATGCCTAAAACTCTTTGAGGTCATACTTTTAACCACGGCTGTATCAAAGTGAGGTCTGTGATAGTGTTGACTGGATGCTTATGAGACACCGGACGCCTCTGGATAAACCGCTCTGATGAAGCTCATAGAGAACACTGGGTACTATTTTATTGAAGTCTTTCATTAATAAATCAAAAGTAGCCTCAGTTTATACGCTGAGCACACTCAGGTTTACGAGGGCACAGTGCTTGGTGAGCGTTGGAGCATCTTTGCTTTTGGCCGTAAACTGCAAGCTTTCATTACTTGACACGAGAGAGAAACTGGAATAAAAACTTTAATTCTCGCACACCTAGATAATGGAGATAGGTTTTATAAAGCTTTTGTACAGGTATTTGACCTAGTTGTACTGGAGCTGGTAGAGCACAACAGAAGTAAAAAAATGAGAAAATCTTAATGTGATCAGAGCTTAGAGTGAGACCTGATGAATGACAGCACAAAGATCCCCACTGCTCCGGAATCAAACCTAACACCTTGTTTTTGTGAGGCATTGGGATTCAGCCTGTCCTCTACCGGGCATTCTCTCTGGACACTGACTTTATGGTAGCGACACTTGTAAGGACTCGTAAAGGACTCAGGAAAACACTTCATGTTTTGCAGTTCCTTTGTTGTAGTTTTGGCTCCATAAACTCATCAGGCATCAAATATCCTCAGAAGATAAACATCCAAGGCTCTCTGTTCAACACTTTTGGTGATGTCACTTTTTATCTTTCCACTCCTTTTTACTAATCGTTTCATATTTTGGGCGTTTTATCGCGGAATAATGCTTAGGTAGTGTGATGTAATGATCAGATTTTTGGATTGTCCATGAGGCTTGCATGTTGGTTCAGACTCTGACAGGGTTCCCTCTTGGCTCTGATTGACTTTGATAAATAATCATTGAAGCAGATTAACAAAGGGTGGGATGAGTGCTTTATTTCTCTTTCCCCTCTAACAGGAACTGCAGGCTTCATGCTTTTCTGGATTCTCACTGCGTGCTTTACAGATGAGGTGATGCACACAGTAAAGGTTTTACAAGGATGATGCAAATGTTCCTTATTTAAAAATATATAATGTGTATTCACAGAAACTCTGAACAGGTCTGCTGATATTTACAATGCACCGTGCATCAATCTAAGGAGCATTAACTCACTCTGGTTAACTTCCCTAACGGACACGTTTAACTTATTAGAGTCAAACTGTGTAAATCAGGCCCATTTCAATAAATATTTGTGATTTGCTCTCCTATCCCAGCAGCTTTGGGCCTCAGCTCACTGATCACAGATGTACAATATTCTAAACGGAGCTTTCTCCCTGTCCCTCCTTTAATACTTTCTTTTTTACACACAAATAATATTGACATATAGTATGTATTGTTTCTGGTAATATCTGCAGTTCCAGATCAAAAGCTACATGATGCATAGGCTTTGTGGAACAGTCCTGGCCGTTTGTGAAGCACGTGTGTCAAATGCGCAAGATTTGGTCTAAATAACCTCGGTTGGTGACGCAGCTTGATCACCTGCACCTGCGTGAGGGCGCAGCTGCGTAATCAGCCAGAGGTTATAAGAGCAAGCGACGCGAACGCGGCTTCAGAACAGTATAAAACCTGTAACGTTAGGGAGAATGCAGACAGACTCGGCCAAGACATGTGTGCCGCCGCGTCAGAAGCACGGCTCTGACGAGGACGGTCAAGAGTTCTGCTTCGAGTGTTTGGGGGAGGGTCACGCAGCTCTGGGTTTGGGGGAGGGTAATCAAACCGGTCTGGCGAAGAAGCGGGATCAGTCTCCCTCGTCCCACTCTTTTCAGACTGGGCGGATCCCAGTTCTGCTCCAGGTGCGCTCCGAAGCTGCCTGTGAGGCTGGAGACACCTTCTCCAGCGCTTCTGCGGAACAGAAAGGGGCCGCCTCGGAGCGCTCCTCACACGCCTCACGCTCTGACGTGACGTTTGAGGAGCCCCACCCCCTTCATCCAATTGATTTGTCACCATGTACCTGAAGGTCTTTCTCCATTAAAAATATTGCCACAGCACAGGAAGTTCCTAAAGCTTCGTTTTTGGAGGCTAAGCTTGCCAGTATCTGTTCTGTTTGGTCTCGCCTCGTCACCCCAGATGTAGACACAGGGCATCCATTTTGAATTGCATAGACAACCTCAAGAACTGGTGTTGTGACATCAGGATGTTATCCTGGCTCATCTCAAATCTCTAGGCTTGAGACTCAACGGTAAGAAAAGCATTCTTTCTCCTGCCCAGAAGACATTTGGGGGCTATATGGGGCTGAGTCTCGGTGCAGGCCCGTCAGACTCCTGAATGCATGGAGTACATTCTGACTACCCTCAAGAATATAAGGGTACGCCGGGTAATGACTGCATTTCCTTCAAAGAGCTCTGGGTCTCATGTCCACGGTGATACCCCCGGGTCTCCTGCACATAACACTTCCAGCTGTGATTTAAACTGGTACAACACGTCAATCAAAAAATGACTGTTTTTGACCCAAGAACACTGAAAGTAAATGATAATAGAGCAACGTTTCATAGACCCCTAAATATCAGCAAAATATCAGTATTGGGCTGTCATGTGCGAATGGCTAGAGTAAAACCAAGCAGGTTTAGATTAATTTCTAAAGTAAACCCCTCCAACGTCTTTAGGCCAACTCACCTTTTCTGGCTGTGGTCAATGGGTCTTGTCTGCATCCTTCAAACACAAAGCCCTCAGATCACGAACACCTACCGCGTCCTGCTGAGCACAGACACACCTTCACATTGCTACTGTACAAAAAACGGCTAAATGTTAAGCACAGGTTACAACTTGCTTCAGTGATAAGCCTCCACAATGGGCCACAGTCTGACGACCCAGGGATGCGGGGGCCAGTGTGAAAGGGAACACGTCGGGATGGATGCTAATCTCAATCTGATAGGACTTATGAACTGTGCAAAGGAAAACCATAACGCCACTCCTTTTCCCTCCCTCGGACACGCTCCACTGCTCAGTCCCTGTATCTCGTCGAATGACTGCAGGCAAACGCAAATGTGTAATATAAGACAAATGTAGAATATAATAAATACTAGACCTGTATCACCTGTCACTTCATAAATCTTTATTAGGGTTCAAAGAAGTGGACCCTGGATATAACATTCACCAGAGTAAACCAGAAGCAGTAAAGTTAAAGTGTTTGATACACATCTGGAGAGACCGACACAATTCAGTCTCCACCCTCAGGTTTTACCAGATTTTGCCATGGTTTGTTTGTGGTGTGTGGGAGGATGCATTTACACACAGGGATACTCTGCAATGGAGCTGGCTGCATTCTCTAACACCCACAAACTGTCGCTGAACCACAGCATAGTCAGGGACTGTCCAGCTCCAGATGTGGTGTAACATGCTTTAACAAAACATGTTGCCATTACAAAGTCTGTCCATTTTCACATTAATATAACGATGCATATATATATTTTCATTATATACATTCAAATATTTATGCCTCAGATGGAGTTTGGTTGTGAGCTGAAACCTTATCTCCCACTTTCACATTTCTTCATGCAACAATCTAAAGTTGCCATTTTAACTACTTGAAACTTTTATTTGTAATTGTTCACTTTTTTTCCATACATTAATTCGGAGTGAGGCCTCCGGAAACACAAACACTTGGATGCGTGTTGTTTTGAATTATGTTAGCTTCACAAACAGTCAGTTGTGCAGGAAATGACAAGATGCCCACAGTTTATTCTAAGCTATATTTTGCACTTTTAGCACGATAGTCAGCAGTGTGTATGACTCTAGTCGTCTCTGTCTTTTGTATCCGAGTAAAAAGTGCTGGCACAAGCTTATTTTTGTACTCGGCTAAATGTCACGATGAGGCCACAATCGGAACCTAATCCTCGCTGAGCTACTTTATGACAGTGTCTTCATTACATTTCTGTGGTAAATGTGATTATGACATAAAACCTGATTCAGAAATGTGAGTGAGGCAAGATGAGATGGAAAGAAAAATCACTGTATTCACATGATTAAGATTTACATCATGTGTTAGATAAAAGTAATGCTGGTTCTGAAGTGTTAAAAAAGCAGCATTAAGTAGGTTTGTCAGACATAAATGAACTGATAAGGCCCAGTTTAGAAACCGGGGCAGCCCTGACACCCTGAAGCACTGTTAGTCATGGAAAAAGTGAGCTGTAATATCTCCTGCCACATTGTGTAAAAAGAGAGGAGCAGTGTTTTTCTTTACCACGCTAAATGAAGCCGACTGCTCCGAAGTATTGTTTTAGGAGAGCATGCATGTGTGTGACCCACCGAGGCAGGCAGGGAACCTCGCATTACCCTCCGAGTCTGGTTGGGGCGTTCTCACATGGCACCCCTCGGGACAACTGCCTCAAAGAAATACAGCCCAACCGCAGCAATTTTTCCTGTTTGGACTCTATCATATGTTTTACTTTGCTGCAATCAGGTTTCACTAAAAGGCCAGTATATAACCGTCAGATGAAAAGTCTTGTCAGAAAAGAAGAGAGGAGCTGTCAGAGCAGCCATTACTCCTGAAACACTGGAGAGAGCTCGTGCTGCGTTTGAACTCATGCAGAGCAGGCTGGGTCCAGGAATAAACAAGGTGTGTGGACAAAAGATTAACAGGAGCACAACAGTCCGACTGTCCAACATGTTTGTAGCCTACTCTGACTGTGCTTGTGCATCCCCATCTCAACACAGTGTACTTTACTTCCTCAAGTAATTGAGTAAATATGCCTAGTACCTCCAGCTGTTAAATATATTTAATGCATATGTAACCATGCAAAATTTCAATTAAACAATCCTTAATTCTACTTATACATAGTTGGTGTATTTTAGCTGCCATAGATAAAACTGAACATGACATGAACAGTTATTGAGCTAAATGTCAACACTTGCTCAAATGTCCCTGACTACAGCCCAGATATTTGCTCTGTCCAGCTTTTCACCTTCTGGCCACTAGTCTTAAATTTTCATCATAACCATAATGTTCACGTTAAGAGCACTGGACAGGTTATTACAATATTTTATTTATTTTTTGTTCCCCGACGTGATGGCATTGTGAAAAAAATTGGCGATAATGTGAGTGGCACGGATTACATTGTCAGTCTTTGTCAGTGGAGGTTCTCGGTCGTTCAGTGCATACCTTTTAAACCTGTGTCCAAATAGCTTCTTGATTGTCACGCTCTGTAATGTGTATGTCACATTCTACCTTAGGACACAAACCTTATCCTCAAAGACTCACTGCAGTACAAAGCATGAGCTAAACTTCAGCAGGATGCACTGGTGACTCTAAACTGCCAACTGTGTAACTGAAGGCGAGTGTGGATTGTTTCGGTGTTTACATAGAAACTAGATTTTCAGTAGCTGGCACACGGTGCAGCAGTATGTAAAGCGTGTAGGCGGCGTGGCTGTGTGAAAACCCATGTGCCTTTTCGGGATGGCCTTCATATCAATGTGGCCGGCCACATGCTTGTGAGTTTAAGGTTGGCCGCTCGCTCTGTTGCTGCAGACAGACGACAGCTTTGTGTACAGCCGCTCTTTGAAAAGTCACAGCCGATCATCGCTGGAATAACAGGCCGTAAAGAAGATTTAAAGCTGACATCTCTGAGCAAGAATTAGTTTTGGCATCTGTTGGATACAGGCTGCATCATGATTGGCTCAGTGTGCAACAGATTGTGCATTCCTCACATAGATCATGCAACGTGATAAGTGTGGTGTTGTAGTCAAGACCACAATAACCAAGAATATGTCCCACACCATAACCATCCCAACACCAAGGCTCATTCGGCTTTCCTTAACAATTTGAGGTACTTGGACATCCCCTGATTTATATATATATTTTATTGAAAGTATAAGAAAGGAGTTCCACTGTTTACTTTTCTATCTTTAGGGACCTCGCACACATACCACAATTAAGCCACAACACATGCTCTTTTCCAAATATGTGTGGGTTGTAATGAGTTTGAAGTTACTCTGCATCAACCATTATTTCATAAATAAACTGCATAAATTCTAGTTTATAGAAATCACTGCTCAAAGCATTGCTTAGCAGTCACTTGCATAACCCACAAATGACATCTCTTTATTCAAGAGGGCAATAAATTTTCCTGATGTGGCATCTGTATTGTCCTGAAATTAGGCCTGGGTCATCATGGAGTTGGTGTTGTAGTCCATTTTAGGGATATTGTAGTAGCCGTACTTCAACTAAACTTCTGCTTCTGAGGTTAGTGCAGTCAGATTGTCAGAACACTGTCTAATGTCTAATTTGAGATTAGCCTTGATGGTTTTTAACTCTTAAATAGTAATGCCAAAATACCTGTTTTATTTATTCTATTTTTTATTTTATTTTGATATTTATTTGATGAATGCTATAAATCTTAGCCGTACTCTAGCCCTGGTCTGTGTGTGGCAGTGTTAGTACAGGCCAAGTCTAGACCAAGTCCAAAACCAGCAAAAAACCAGCATGTGACATATGGGGTCCCAGGGAGCAACTATTAAAACGTAACAGTCCAGTCGGAGATGACAAGCCAGCGCTCGCTGGAGGGGTCAGGTTGAGGTTGTCACGGAAAATGTAGTGTGAAATGAGCCATGACCTTAAAGATAAAAGTTTTTATCCAATCAGAAGAATGAGATGTAGATGTAAATCAGTTTCCTGACTTTGACCGGACTTGATTTAGTTTTCAGGCCTGGCAACTTGAGACTAAACCAAGACGGCTAGAAAATGGTGTTACACTTGAATTCTTTCTAGAAAGGTTAACTTGTGCAGTCCCTCTTTTAATTAAAATGAATTGGAAAGACAAAAAAGGTATTAGGCTTTGTCCTTATTGTTTTGAGAGCACGCACCATAAATAGAACGGGTTAAAATGCTTGAACAAATACTTTGACATAATGTTCACCTGATTTTTTTTCCATTTTTTTTCCACCAAATCCAGATCCTTACTGGTTAAAATATTGGTCAATGATGTCTGTGGCAATTCTCAGTCATCCAGGACATAATGATGCTCCTCCAGGTTGGACACAAAGGGAGACTGTGAGCCCATGGCACAGCTGTGTTTTTTACTGTTGCTTCTGATTCCTGTTTACTGTTACTGAAACGTCACAGCTCTGTCTCATGTTTTTATTTTAGAATTTTGCACTTTATGGGACTGCACTAAATGACCTGCACTGCGTTATGCTGTCTGTGAATTGATGCTCTAATCTCATTAATAACGATGACAAATTATTGTCTGTGGAAGGTTCCTCTAAACTGGAAATATGTAAAGTTGAAACCTCCAGTAAACTGCAGATGTGGTCCAGGGTGAGGCTGGTCCCGTCCTGTCGAGATGTGGTCCAGGGTGAGGCTGGTCCTGTCAAGATGTGAGGCTGGTCCCGTCCTGTAGAGATGTGAGGCTGGTCCCGTCCTGTAGAGATGTGAGGCTGGTCCCGTCCTGTAGAGACGTGGTCCTGGGTGAGGCTGGTCCCGTCCTGTAGAGACGTGGTCCTGGGTGAGGCTGGTCCCGTCCTCTCGAGACGTGGTCCTGGGTGAGGCTGGTCCCGTCCTCTCGAGACGTGGTCCTGGGTGAGGCTGGTCCCGTCCTCTCGAGACGTGGTCCTGGGTGAGGCTGGTCCCGTCCTCTCGAGACGTGGTCCAGGGTGAGGCTGGTCCCGTCCTGTAGAGACGTGGTCCTGGGTGAGGCTGGTCCCGTCCTGTAGAGACGTGGTCCTGGGTGAGGCTGGTCCCGTCCTGTAGAGACGTGGTCCAGGGTGAGGCTGGTCCCGTCCTGTAGAGACGTGGTCCTGGGTGAGGCTGGTCCCGTCCTGTAGAGACGTGGTCCAGGGTGAGGCTGGTCCCGTCCTGTAGAGATGTGAGGCTGGTCCCGTCCTGTAGAGACGTGGTCCTGGGTGAGGCTGGTCCCGTCCTCTCGAGACGTGGTCCAGGGTGAGGCTGGTCCCGTCCTCTCGAGACGTGGTCCTGGGTGAGGCTGGTCCCGTCCTCTCGAGACGTGGTCCTGGGTGAGGCTGGTCCCGTCCTCTCGAGACGTGGTCCTGGGTGAGGCTGGTCCCGTCCTCTCGAGACGTGGTCCTGGGTGAGGCTGGTCCCGTCCTCTCGAGACGTGGTCCAGGGTGAGGCTGGTCCCGTCCTGTAGAGATGTGAGGCTGGTCCCGTCCTCTCGAGACGTGGTCCTGGGTGAGGCTGGTCCCGTCCTGTAGAGTCGTGGTCCTGGGTGAGGCTGGTCCCGTCCTGTAGAGTCGTGGTCCAGGGTGAGGCTGGTCCCGTCCTCTCGAGACGTGGTCCAGGGTGAGGCTGGTCCCGTCCTCTCGAGACGTGGTCCAGGGTGAGGCTGGTCCCGTCCTCTCGAGTCGTGGTCCAGGGTGAGGCTGGTCCCGTCCTCTCGAGACGTGGTCCAGGGTGAGGCTGGTCCCGTCCTCTCGAGTCGTGGTCCAGGGTGAGGCTGGTCCCGTCCTCTCGAGTCGTGGTCCAGGGTGAGGCTGGTCCCGTCCTCTCGAGTCGTGGTCCAGGGTGAGGCTGGTCCTGTCCTGTACAGGTAAGTGTAGTAATCTCCTTCACGACCACGAGAGCTTCATTGATGGGTAAACGGGTGAAGAGGGATGTGAGATCAAAGGAGACCATTGTCTCATCTTTGTTTCTCTAAAAGGACGTTACTATCTGAAGGGAGTAGTTATGTCCTGGATGACCGAGAACCTCCCCAGAGAAGAACATTAGTTAGTCTTGGCTTGTCTCATAGGTGAAAATAGGACATGTTCTGGGCTGAGGGTAAATTACGTGATTAGTGCTTGACTGAGGAGTGACCAAGGTTTTGCCTTGATGAGCACAAATGGCACAATCTGAGGCGTCGGCACCCAAACCAAGGCCTGAATTTCTTTGACCCAAACAATGCTCAAAGGAGAGAAGAGTGAGTCATATATTTAGTGTTTGGGAAAATGAGTCCAAGGCCTATTGTCTGGTCCTGGTTTTTGTTCTTGTTAAGTCATGGTACTGGTTTTAGTACTGATTAAAATTCTGCAAAAAAATAAATGCAAACCACTGAATGATCAACTGGTTTTCCATGAAGGGATCTTCCAAAAGAAATACTTCTCATTCACTTTTACTTTAATATAAATGGTACTATAATGTTGCTAGAAGAATAAGTATATTTGACCAAGGTTAAGTTCTTAGTTTTTATCCAGCTATAAGTCTAAGGTAAGTTCTTAACGTTAGATGTAATGTCTTAGTTTTTTGAGGTTTACATCTGCTTTAGTCCAACACGTGCCAAAGTCCGGTCATTACAACTGTCAGTCTGATACAATACCAACCCGGATGTTTTTGGTAACTTCCAAATGTGGCTGAACAGAGTAACTGGCTGTGGTTGCGTAACAGTCCACACTTTGTATAATCTTTGCCGTTGGCCCTTTTTGTGTCAAAGTAATGGTGTAGTAATGTGGAACCAGATTTTAAAAAGCCTTCAACGAGGGAGGGGTCTCCGAATACAAAGGCAGTAGGCATTGTGCTCTAGCCACTCTTAAAAAGCCAACGGTCCTTCCCTTGCCGTGTTGGTGCGCTGTGAGTCTGGATGGCTGTGCAGTGAGAGAATGGCTGTGGCGGCCGTCTGATCCACCCTTCTGTGAGCTGCAGCTTCCCACTCGTTTGGACCAGGACAGAGACACACATGGTAAGCTTTCAAACACTGCCAACTTAAGAAAAGCACAGAAAGTTCTTTGCATTCCTCCAACGATGAGGCATCCCTGTCTGGCACAAGGTGCACAGGAAACCAACCAGCTCCGGTTCTGATTCCCACGGACAAATGTTGGACTCACATAAATGTTACACTTCATACAATGAGCTTATACAAGTTTGAGCCCACTGTGGCTCTCAACAGTCATTTATCCTGCTAACAGATCCTGGTTCAGTCAAGGCCTCGAGCTGGTCCAAGGTTTAAGAAGCACAGAGCACACAACCTAAGTCAATCAAAGATGAGTTTTGGTCAAGTGTAAGCACATCCATGGGTCTGTGTTACCTGTTACGCTGTGCAGTCCATACTTGACCACGGTCCGTGCTCGACTCCTTCTCCCTGGGGTTTGGAACTGTATGAGGAGGTGTTCAAGCACAACACAAATGCATAAAAGATGTAGCATTTGGCATTTATGAAGAATGTTTACTAAGTTCTGACTAAGTTCTATTACAGAGGTGCTTTTACTGAACACCATAAAATATATTCAATTATAAATATGAAAAGACTTCATGTTCAGATTTCACACATTGTTCCCATCAATCAGAGCTAATGGTCCCAGTCTGAATATTATAAATCAGTCAGGGATATGCTCAATAATAAAAAATAAAAAAACACCACAGAAGGGTTTATAATCTGAGCTCATCAAAACCTTAATTGTATTTGTATATATTTTTAAATGGAAGACAATGAAAGTGTATCGGAAAGTGAAAAGTCTAACGACCAGAGCAGCCTGGTCCAATCAGAGTCAGTTTCAGGTCAAACCCCTCCCTCTAGAGATGAAGCTCAGCTCTCTTACCAGTTCAACTCAGAAGTGATGGCCTATTTGAATTAGACGAAACATTTTCAGATGCTTTTACTTAAACCTTTTCTTCAAGATGACCTGGATGACTGAGAACCTTCACCAACAATGACAGCATTGGTTAATATATATCAGTATTATCAGAACTGACAAAATCTCTTGGATAAGAGCTGAAATGTCTTCTACATTTATTCCTGATTCCCAGTCGATGGAGCTTGTCAGAGTCAGTGGTGCTACAGCCGGCAGTCGCCACATTTACATTTAACCGGACTGTCACTGAAGGCAACGTTTTAACTAGGGGTGAAAAACGGTGTTATTAGCATTCCTGTGCCAGAGGGTTAGCCGAGCCCCGCCCCCACACACTTGTACAATCGGTAGACCAAAGAAAATTAAACGCATAAAAGCTTCTGTGCACAGCCATTGGGCAGAGAATTACTGACCGCTTTGACATTTTGCCCTCTACCATCCTCGCAAAAATAAGTAAATAAAGCTGCATGGTATGAGCCTAATTATTTTGTACAATAAGAGTAATGTTACAATGTGTGTGCCAGATGTCAGAGCCTCTCCAGATATTCTGATTTTAAATGGACCACCTGTTTTTATTAAAGCAGGAATTTGGACTTGAGCATAAGGCAGTGAGTGTGCGTTTGGCAAAATCAGCAGCAATTACTTATCTGGACCAGTCACATTTAACAGGCTTTCGAGCCTCCCTTCGTTGCTTGTAAACCATGTCTCATCCTTTTTGGACGATCTTGTGGTTTCACTGGCAATAACTTTTTTCAATCATGATGTCAGCTTCATAGCCTATGATGGGAGATATAATGAATGTGGTATAAATAAGACCCCCAGCACAGCGGTTTATGTACTGTTATTTAGACTCTCAAACACATGCTGCTCAAATATTACATGACATTAAACACAGCTATGTGTTAGAAAGTGACAAACTCATGGAAATAAGTCAAAGTACAGTTATGAGATTGCTTTTTTTTTAAGTTCATCTGGACTAATGCTAATAATTGTACACTGTCAATCTGCAATGCTTTTGTATCAGGTTTCCTTTTGCAGCGCTAGGGTTAGGGGGGCAGGGACATTTTATGTGAGCACATGTAGCAGGTCAGTTCTGTATTCATCAGAATCACACTTGTCTTTATTTGCAGGCAGCCATTGCACAAGCATCCTATTGCTGTTAAGTAAGTCTCTGAACGTGTTATATTTACAAAGTCAAACACAAAGGCCCCTGAACAGAGGTCAACCAATTCATGTGGTCCGTGTTGTGCCACATGTACTGTCCTTGACCAGCTCCTAGGTCAGTTTCAATCGTAAAAGGTCAGATTTATTAAAAAGAAGCTACACAAGACATGGCAGTCCACTGACACATTGGCTGTCTTTAACCCCTCAGTCACTCTAGAGGCCTGCTGTGGACACCATTTGTGGGTCACCGTGGAATCACATGAGGCTGGCGCATATGTAAAGAAATGTTTGGACTCAGTGACAGTGGTATCAGTGTCGTCTCGCTGCAAGAAGGTCCTGAGTTTGGGGTCTGTCTGTGGAGTTTACATGTTCTCTCTGCGCTCCAGTGGCTTTTCTCCAGGTGCTTTAGTTTCCTCCAGTCAGTAATCCTGACCAAGGTCTGGGGAGGGCCCCTGGGCGCTGCTCCTGACGGTTCCTGCAGCAACACTGGGATGGGTGGGTAAAATGCAGAGACTGAATTGTCTAAAGAAATGATAAACTCAATGAACATCCAGTTTCAATTGGATCTAAATCACAGAAGCTTTCATTTGAAGGCTAAGGTACACTGTAGTTCAAGAGACTTTTGACCAGTTGCCAAAAATATCCAGTCCATTTCATTTATATAGCATATTTTAGTCTTGCATATGATGTATAAAAGCAATAAATAACTACTTTTATCAATTTTTATTTATTTTTTAAACAATCCAATTGTATAAAACTGAATCACACAGTCCTCATTTAAAACGACTTAATTCAAAAGGAGAGACATCATTGACAGAGGCTTGTAAACGGTTTCTTAGTTAGTCACTCATTATGGCCTCTTTTTACTGTTTAATGGCCAGCACTGTTTACTACATATACAAGGCATTGTGAAAAAACCCCAACACAAAATGGAAGTGTCACAATATCGTGCTCCCTGTAGAGCCCATGGATGGGTTTTAGAGACGACAACACACAATAGAAATGTATAAATTCTTTTCCTCCAGTAACTGTTTGAATGTTGTCAGACATTGAGTGTTCAGAGTCAATATGATGTAAGCTCAGTGGTATTTAAATGTAGGCTTAACACAGGCCGTAGCTCACAAATCTCTCAACAGTCTACATTTACAAGGTTCCTATAGGGGCTTAAAAAGGCTTTAACACAAACCCATAACCCTGCTCTTAACTTTAAACTACTTCTGGGCCATGAAAACTAATTAAACAAACCCAAACGTTTCACATCTGGTTGAATAGAGCTATTTGCTTAAATGTACTGTAAGTGCTACAAAAGCTCATAATAGACTTTTGAAAGTCCTTGAATTCGCCCTTGAAGCCTGCATTTATCTCACATTTTTCTGCACACAGCTCCAGGCACCTTTTTCCAGATAAACCCTCAAACGTCTGAAGACCATGGCCCAGTTGTTTCAAACAGCCATGAAATTGTAGCAGAGCCAGATAAGGCCTGATTGGACATGTCGGGCCTCGCTGCTCCACGGCACGTTCAGCTTTACCACCTCTGCCTCACAAATCACCCACCCCCACCCCCGAGAGGAAACGCTGAGCCTGCACTTTTGGAAACGCATCTGTGACCTGTGACATTGTTCAGACAGCTTCCAAAGGTTTATTTTTTAGATTGTTTATGCAATAGTTCTACAGTAGCTCTGAATTAATACAAACCAAAATTAACTTTGGCTAGACTTGCAAAAATACATTACTTTCTAACAATATGGAACTACTTTTAGTTAAACTCTGACTTAATCTTAACCAGGTTTATGAAAATATACAACTCAGTTTTTGCTCATTTGTTTTTAAAACAGGTTTTTGCTTTGTTTTTACCACTTTTACAAAATCTTTTGCCAAATAATATAGCCCTTTCCTTCTTGACTTTAGATCTAGGCAACTCTGTCGTTTCTCTTTCTGAATGACACAAACAGTTCATAAGAGCACATTCCAGTTCAGGCGAACACAGCGATATCAAACCAAACACAATGTTGATTCAAACAAAACAAAGTTATTGGCCACAAAGCCTCTCCACATATTTGCTGCCATAAGCAATACTGCGCTCTAATATATTGTATACTTACAGCCAACGGGTCTTCATTTAAATGAAGGAAAGACTGAGTACATCCTATTCAGCCCGGATTCATCCAACAGTGTTTTTAAATTTGGCCCCATGACACCTCAGTTTGCTCCGTCTGTGCGTAACCTGGGTGTTATTTTGGACAAAAACTTAAAGTTTGATAAACAGATTGGGGCAGTAGTGAAGGCAAGTTTTTACCAATTACGACTTCTTAGTAAGGTTAAATATTTTTTGTCCAGAGCCGACCTTGAAAAAGCAATTCATGCCTTCATCAGTTCGAGGATCGACTACTATAATGCCCTCTACACTGGACTCAATACATCACTCATCAGTCGCCTTCAACTGGTGCAAAACGCAGCCGTCTTCTCTCCAATACATCTAGACGGTCACACATCACCCCTGTCCTCCGCTCGCTTCACTGGCTCAGTGCAGTTTAGGGTGGAGTATAAAGTCCTGCTGTTTGTGTTCAAGGCCATCCATGGTTTGGCCCCAGTATACCTCACTGACTTAATAAAAATATATCAGCCAACCAGAACACTCCGCTCTTCTGAGCACATTTCTCTAGTGACTCCTACATACAGGTATAAAAAGTTTAAAGGCCGGTCATTTAGCGTTCAAGGACCAAAGTTGTGGAATGCACTTCCTGTGCACCTCCGCAACATCACTGTGCTGAGTGTTTTTAAAGCACACCTGAAAACTTATTTCTTTTCTAACCAAGAATTTTAAGACAGAGCGTCAGACTTGTTCCTGTTTCCATCTGTTTCTTTTGTTTTCTTAATGTTGTCTTTTGTTTTCTTGGAAAGCGCCTTGTGCACCTTTTGGCTGTTGTAAGGCGCTATATAAATAATATTTGATTGATTGATTGATTGAACGGAGCAAGTGTCTCCAAGAGTCGACCCACACTGAGCTCAGAGTAAACGGAGTGGCCAAAGGTTTTATATTCAAGTGGAGCGAGCTTACATTACCAAGTACAACACATGTCTAAAGATGTATGAAAAGAAGAGTAATGGCCACGTGCAGGCTGTGCATGAGTGTTGTGGATTTCAACCCATGAGGACAAAAGACCTTTGCTGTTCATGTTGTGCAGTTCAACAAATTGTACCAGACTTTTCTGGAAGATGTAAGCAAAAATAAATGCAGTTATTGTCCATTTATTTGAAGAAGTGCATTATTCCATGTAATATTCGTATCAGATGTTTGGGCTTGAGATTGTCCGGCAACTTTTGGTGAGTTCTTATTTACTTAAAAGAAAACAGTTTATTATTTTCCATTAAAATAAACAGATTGTAGAAGTGAACATCAGCAAAACACTTCAAGATAAATACTTTTACTGAGTCAAAGTGAACCTTGAGACTACGGCCAGAGCAATGCTGTGAGCTTTAGCACGAGGCACTACTTTGAGTTAGTGTCGGGGCATGGCCTGTTTAGGAGCAAATTTACAAAAGTTGTGATTTGGGGCAGAGCATATTTTAATAATGCTTTGTCACTGAACAGAAATAAGAGCTGAGAGTGGCTTCAGCTCAGAGACAGAACCGTATAAGTGTAATCTGTGCTCACTCCTCTGGGGCTAAACTGCAGCCTTTAGTGAATATGGAGCACCCCTTTTTTTTTTTGTGGTTAAAAAAGTTAATAATTATAACCAAGTTAATGAAGCTCCATTTATGTTTTCAGCAGAGAAACTGGGATTATAAGGGTAAGCTTGAAACATTTATTTTTCTATTTCTATTATATATTCTATTAAATATTTCTATTTTTTTTTTCTTTTTGTATATCTTGAGCTTTTGATCCTGAACTGTCTATTTGGAAAATATATCCGAATACATCTTATTAGATGCCTTGTTGAAGTGAGATCATTTCATGGGACACATGAGATCTACTTTTAGGACAGTTTAGCCACAGAACATTTCTCGAGGTTTGGGGTTTGGTTATTCAATCTGGATGTGTGCAGGAGCCAATGCATAAAGTGAGGACCAGAAACCGACACATGCTCTCAGTGAAGTCATATTTGGGCTTTTTTGCCTCAACCTCAAAGCTTATAGCGAGACATCGGGAGGTCAAGATTCACTTCTGCTTCAAAGTGTCATCAAGTATTTCTGACGGACAGGCTATGTTGATCCAAATAGTTGATCAAATTAAACAATTGGAAATGATTTTTGAAAACAAAACTTACTTTGCTTTATGCAAAGTAAATGTTTATTTATTTTAAGAATATAGGCAGAATTATATGGCCTACAGTATAATTATATATATATATGCTCAAAGGTAGAAACATGACAATACATTTAAGTGTTTACAATCCATTGTTACAGATTTTGGAAAAGCTTTTTATGGCAAAATTTTTAAATCTTTGTTGGACCACTCAACTCATATAAGGAAAAAAAAGCTGGTTCCCATTGATTTTCTTTTAAAATCTCTTATCTCCATTACCTTGTGATGGTTAACGTCAGTGAAGGTGTCTGTAGGGACAACATTACACCACTCACTTCTTCAGACACACAAATACAGGTCTGAGTGTGAGTAAAGGAGCTTGATACGTAAATTAGAGATCAGGCGCCGGTTTGCGTTGGACTCGGGGGAACCGCTGATTAATTGCACAGCTCCACTCGGTTGCGGTGGAGGCACGCTACTGTAATTTAGCAGCTGCTTGATTTCATCACAGAAAACACGCTGTCCAATTGGCCTTCCAACCACATACCAGACACTGAAAATAGTTCTCGTTACTCCCTGCTCTGGGCTGTCAACAAAACAATATGGAAGCCGTAATCCTGAGTTTTTGTCGTATTTAAAATTACATCAATAATGCAGTGCAATTGTTTTTTTTTTTTTTTTTTGTGAAGGCCTCATTTAAACCAAGTAATGGGGAAAAAGGGCTCAACAGGTTGTCAACTATTTGAGTGTGGAAGGAGATGTTTAGTAAAGGCAAGGCAAATGCTGAGGAACCAGCCAGAATAACCACTGCAGTCTAAGAATGAAGTGTCCTGTAGTAGTCTCTTCCTTAGCACCATCAGTGCTTCATTGGTGGGTCTGCAGGTAAAGAGTGTGATCAAAAGAGACAATCGACTCGTCTGTGTCTAGTTGGTAAAGTCCTGTAAGTTGATGATATGATGTTTTGAGTGGCCTACCAATGGAGCCAAAATGGTGGCCAGGTGTTTGGCTGAATCTGTGCTGCTTACTATGGGTCGTAGTGGAATTTTTTTTCTTTGTGTATTTTGTGTAAGCCATATATGCATGGAGTGGTGTTCCCAGGATACAGCCTGTAGTACAGAGGTCGATCAATGACTTGGTCCTTCTCCAGCCAAGCTCAGCTCTCCTACCAGTTGAACTCAGAATTGACAGTCAAAGCCGAGGCTTAACGTTTAGATTTTGTCATTTCTATCTCATTATCCGGCTACGCTAACCGTGTGGAATTTGCCGCTGCTCTGTCCGTCTATTGAAGACCACTGCATTAGAGGCTGGGTCAGTGCACCAACTCAATATACCATATATATTTTCAGTTTGTAAAGACAAGCCTAGTACAATTAGTAAATATAACCCTAACCCTTTGTTTTTTGTTTTTTCTTTTTGCGCTAATGGTTGCCTTTACTGTACCTGGGAAAGGGTTTCTTAGAAAAACTCCTTCTGGGATTTATTTATACATAGAGGCCTCTGTGCTCTGTGTTTTCCCTGATACAAGCTGTTCTTAATCACCTGCAGATTGTATGGAGCTGGAACTATGCGGGGACATAAAGCACAACAGATGGCCTTGTCTCTTTGACGCAGTTTGATAGTGCACAGATACAGAGGAGTGTCACGAGTCTGACGGATTGAATAGAATTTGTTGCCTAATGACCATGGCTCCCTGACAGTAGTGCTGCAGTAAAAACGTCAAGTCGCATATCACATCATGAATCAAAACAGAGGCAGGTCTCCAGCGTTCGAGAGGCACATAATGTCCGTCCAACCAAAAGAAGCTGGGAAACTCGTGTGTTGTGATGCAAAAAACGACAACTGTTATACAGCAGCAGCTTGTACTTGACTCCTCAGAGGTCCACAAAGGATGCCCCGACTTCATTTGGCATCAGCTCTTTCCCGCACTATTCCCTGATTTGCTCAGTATGTACAAAACAAAAATGTCTGGGTTTGGTGAATGGAACTTATGACATGATTGTCCAACTGGGGACTGCAGTTAGAATTAAAAGATGGTATTTCAGTTACACTGCTTAAGACAAGGCCACTTCCTGCTCTAACAAAACAGTGGCCAGATGAATGCATTTTCTTGCTACATAAGTAGCAGGTCACTGCAATAGTTGCATATATTCAAATTAAACTGAATACTAAAAAATGAGACAAATGCTGACTAACAGTAGAATGAAAATGTATTTGAGAGGTTTTTGTCTTATTTCTTTAAATTTGTATTTAACTGTTTCATCACTGTTCTTCTTCCAAAGGGACTGTGCTGAAACACAAGGCCGTACAGTGGAAGTGAACTCTGATATGTCTTTATTTGCCCAATGGCCCTTTGTGCCTTCTCTTCTAAAAAACCCACACAATCATGGGTTCACAGGTGAAGAAATTGATTTCATGCTATCTCCCGTGACAGTAACGAGTTTTGAGAGGTTAGTGCACCTCAAAAGGGGGCCATGCCACAGCTTGTATTCAGCGAGACATAGGGTTTCACATATTCACCGAAAAGGACTCGGAGAACACACGGCTGTTTATCGACGCCCCCCTCCTGCTCCAGCTCTTCTTTTTGGTCTTCCCCTGTGGAGCGCCGTGCCACCCAGGGCCTTATACACAGCGCTAAATGAGCCCGGGCCTGACATCTCCACAGATTCGCGGTGTGCCGAATGGTAGTGGCACAGCTGAACTTTTGAACCTGCCACCTCGCCTTTCTTCAGTGCAACTCCATGTGAACCCGTCCTGTCTTTGTTTCCAGCTCAGGATAGAATCGAGAGCGTTGGACTTTGGGTGAACCTTTCTTATTAACCTATTTCCTCTTTAAAAACACTCACTGTAAACATTATGGCTCCATTATTCAACAAAGGCATTAATTGCAGTGTATCATATGAACCTCGAGTCTTTGCAATACTTATTCTGGGACAGTACATTAAAATTGGTCTAAAAAACACATGCATATCAATGAACATTATATTAATGTATTGCTATTTTCCTCTAGTAAACTTTGTACACAGGCAAACCCCAACATTATGAGCTGCATAGGTAATCAAATTTAAATTTTTTTTCACAAAACATTGCTTCTAATGTAAAACTCTAGTTAGTGGAGCCACTAAAATCCCCCCAAAATTTAAAATTGTTGTGCAAAGAAGGTAATTATCATGTGCAAACATGTTAATACTTTAAGAAAACACAATTATCAAATTATTAATACAGTCCTTTATTTTCTGCACTGTTTGCCAATTTACTGTCAGCTCTTGTACTGGCAATTTCTCACCAGAAAGTCCCACAGGTTATTTATTTTTTTTATAAAAGCAGACCATCGCACTTTCCCTGACACTATCTTCACTGTCGACATGAGGACAAACAAAGTGTCTCTGGTGGACAGCTTCGACTGTAGTGAATGTGTCTCTGCTGAGGCTCAGTTTGACCGGAGAAACGAGGACCACGCAGCCTGAAAGTCCAAAACAAACAGTGCAGATGTGAAAGCCCCCTTACGTTTGTTTGATCGATGGTTTGACTCCGATTTGAAGCACAGGACTTTGAAATCTTTTAACCATGGCAACGATAAACACCAGTTCAGCAGCTGTTAAAACCTTCAGCTGATATAGCAGTGAATGACCCTACTCAATAAATGGTCTAAAGAAGATCTGTGTGATTTTAAACTAATACTAGGTTTGATTTGGTTGATACTACTCCACATTTGCACCGAATTTGGCTAATCAAAAATGAGAAGGCACAGATTACAGCAACTTACCTATTTATTGTAGTTCTGGGTTATTTTAAATTTGCCATGGCTCTTGATGATTTTAGGTCAAAAATACATTTAAATGTTTTTTTTTTTTATAACCGGGCTAAATTGTTGTATTACTCATTGCACATAGTTCCACGTTTATTTGGGGGCCGTGCTGCTACATGTAGTTTCAATAGCCTAGAAAGTACTCAATGCATCTTGTAATTCACAGTGGGTTTTCATGCTTGCACTGTTTGTTCTGGACTTTTGGACATTCCCAAGTCACAAACAGTGCATTTGAAGTTGCTGTCATTGGTCTACAATGTGTGAGTCACGTTAGGAAAAAGTTAACTTGAAAAGCCTTTTGGTGCTGGAAAGAGAAATATTTAGCAAAGGTAATAAACAAGTAAATGCAATATTGACCTATGACTAAGATTTGCATTTTCACTTTAACACACAATGTTCTTTGTCGAAACACAAACCAGAAGAAACCATTGAGGTAACCAACCTCAAAAGTGCGTTACCTCAAGCCGATCAGATCCCTACACCAACTGTTCAAACTAAAATGTTAGCTGTGAACCAGGTTTGTTTCCAGCACTAAAGTCTCATGAGCCTATCAACACGTTTTCAATTAAATGTTCATTTGTTCTTATCACTCTTATTTAGATTATACACAGCTAGCTCCTATGTACTTTAACTCAATTCACCGAGAAAACCATGGAGCATTGCTTGAAGAGTACATATATAGAGTGTAATATTCATTAGCTTAACAGATGTTTGTTGTGTTATCACAAAAGTTACTCACACATTTTTTTTCTTTGTACGTCATCTATAAAACTGAGTCAAACTTTTGTCGAAACATCATTTAACACTTATTTGAGCAAGTCTGAGCTGGAGGAGAGACTGCTTCTCTGAAAACGTTTGAGTTCTTTTGTTTGTATGAACATCTACTAAAACAGAAGTACTGCTCCTACCACATTTGTTTAACCCTAGATGCACATTTGAAAATGAAAGTCGTGGCGTACAGGAGCAGACCCAGAGAGTTATGTGCTGCTTCTTCTGAGGCTGTGACGTGAGGCTGAATTGGCGCAGATAACTTCAGACTTTCTAAGGTAGACATGAGTTTTTGTCCTAACACAAAGTTTTAAAGCTCCCCTCTCCAGCTCAAATCCACAATGATCAGTACTACCTTGACTAACCAAAGTGTGTTTTAGGTGAATAAAGCAGCTTTTCCTTTCAGGGGTTTCCACAGCAACCTTTAAATGTGGGAGAGAGGTGAAAATATGGCTTAGTACAATTGGGTAGGACAATATGTATAAACATTAGCAGACCAACCAAAATTTAAGAATCTGTCATCTGAATCCCTATCTTCCTCTTTTGGTTAACCATAAACCCATTACACTCTGCGGCTGGTAAAGACGGAGGGGGTTGGGATTTCCATCGAACCAGCTCACAAATTGGTCTCCAGTGAGGTCCCAGGATTAGGTTCCCAGTGCAGTAGTGAGTAGCTTGAATTGGACAGATGGGGTAACAGGGTGGGTCAGCGGAAGGAGGAACAGCTCTGTCCAAAAGCCATCTGGAAAAGTGCAATGGGAAATCCAAGGCCTGAGGATAAGGTGAAGAAAAGTGCGTTTCCCTCTGGGCCGATGGAGCCTAGCGCTGATTTGTACCACAGCATCGACAGGTCCTGCTCTTTCTCCTGCAGCAGTCATCCAGAGGTTTGCACAAAACTCCTGAGCATCTTTCTGTCCATCACAGGTCATGCTGGCTTCTCTCATGTTGAGCTACTTTATGGACTCATTTTTGTTTTGTGTTGCTCCAAACAAATCCATTTTGGATCCATTTTCTGATTTCCTCTGACTATTATTGTAGGTGACTTTATACCTTTATTTATCCAAGTAACTTTTACAAATATGACTTGGCCTTATTATACAACACTAAGTACATAAGTGAGGCCACAATGTGTCCTCCAAATCTGAGAAAAGATTGGATAAAAATGTTTTTTAATCCATAAACGAACCTTAACCCTACCATAAAGTGTTTTCAAGCACAAGTGTCTTCAGTACTACATCGAGACAAAGGGTAAATGGTGCATTCATTCACACCTGGGGCAGACGAAGAGGGACTCTCAAACACACGGCGCGCTCCGTCCACCATTACACTCACTTCGACAATCACCAGAGCTGTGGCACAAGGGTTAAGTGCCTTGGACACAATAGTATGAACTGGGAAGAGCGGGAATTGAACCACCAACCTCCAGGTTATAGGATGACCACAACTGAGCCACTGTGCTCATAATTGCAAGTCCTTATTTGTAGGCAGATAAACTACTTGGTCTTTGGTTGGGCTTGCAGCGAGCAACCACAAGTCAGTATTATAGATATCTTTAGTGACATCAGACTATTATTTCTAGACAGAGTTAGAAATAATAGTCAAAAGATTCTTCAAGAGTCTAGTATGGCCCAGTGGCTAAACACTGAATGCTCCAGCTGGCTTTTGGTTGGTAAATAAAAGGAAACAGTGGAAGTATTAACTGGGAGCAGTGCTCAAACTGCCAACCTCCTACCACCTGAGCTACTGTGCTCTGTATTGACAAACCAGTGACTTTTTAAACAAAAAAAGGTGTGTGTGTGTGTGTGTGTGTGTGAAAGCACTCGCAGGGTGTAAGACGTGATTGTAGGCTTATGTAACCATAGTCTGGAGTTACAGCTGTCTCTGGGACAAGGGTGCAGCTGATTGAATTTGATCACACTGATGATAGTGTCCCGTTTTGTGATATTGGGCAATGATAAGAAAATGAAGGTCTTTTGGGACTGATGTGTTGTTACTGGAGTGAAGCGGTAACAGGAAACCCGTGATTTTAGATGATTCTTACATGCAATAAATGACAGCGGGCAGATTTTACAAGAGAAGTGTCCACAAAAGACAAACAGAAATAGTTTTTGATGAAGTTTCCATAAAGCAGTCATATGAAATATTGTGATTTTTGGGCACAGTCTTGGAAGAATCGTGAAAATAATATTGACACTTTTTTCTGGCACCACCCCTTTTATAATTGTATGACATAAATTTATATTTTGTATTGCAGTCATAGTGATTAGTGCAGTATCTATTGCACTTTTCTAGTCTAGCATCTTTTGGAAAAAAAAAATTGATTTTCAGAACTTTACGCAGACAAGACAAGACCAGCAATTTTATTTATGGAGATGTAATTGCAGCTAACTTTTTTGCAGTAAAGATTGCAACTGGACTTACTAGGATCTACTGTAAGTCCCTTTAAAATCACAAACCATACCTATAGAGCTAACGACAGTAGCAGGAGGGCTATTGTCGATGGTGGGACACCAGATAAATGTATTCTGTTTGTTGTAAAGCAAGGGAGTGGGAAAGACATGTTCCTGCCCAAGATACTCCAGCTGGAATGTACACTTGAATATACAGGCATTTATGTTTTCAGATGTTAATCTCTAACTTTACATAAACCTGACCCACATGATCAGAGTGCTTCCTATGCTACAACAAAAAGGAACAAGTGCATAAATGAGCAGCAGGGCAATGGGGTAATTTTTGAGAACAAACTGTACTGTACTGGTTTTGGCCTGATGCGCAGCTTCTAAAGGTTTTGTCATGGTTTGAGGCGCTTTAAGAGTCCAAGATCCCTTTTGAAAAGCTGCAGTCCAGCAGAGCTCAGTCTGTCGCGCTTGTCTTCAGCTGTTTAGGGCCCTTAATGCGAGAGCTCCGGGCTCCTCACGGCCCGGCTTTGTCTGGTCCCACAGAGAGGCTCCTGTTGATGACTTATTTTGGAAAGCAGAAGCATGGGCCTCTCAGCGCTCAGGACAGCATGGCGAGTGACGGGGCCTGGCCGGCGGAGGCTTAAGTGTGTGAAAACTCCCAGACTGATAACAGCTTTAGGGAACACTTCCAAAAACGTAATGTCATTTTGTGTCCATCTTTCATTCGGATGTGTTTTGTTGTTCTGAATTAAACACTTATTATGGTCTCGGAGGGAAAAACACTGGCAGGACCTTGTTTAATAAAGTTGTTGCTGATACCCCATTGTGTTCAACGCTTATGTGTTGCATGACAAGACACATTTAAAAAAAAAAAAAAACTTTTCTAAAACAGAATCAGTTTATGTAGCTTTAAACCAAGCCTGTCCCATAAAACAAATATGTTTTTCAAATAAAATGCAAGGGACTCTGGTGTCATTATGTCGAAATAAATGCATCTTCCTTTATCTCACACTTGATGGTTTTTGGAGTTGTTAGTTCTAAAATTGTTATAACTGGCCTCATTATTAACATTCAGAACATAAAGCCTGTGTCATTTCTGCTGTCTTTCTTGTAACCTGCTGCATGTTTAAAAGCCTGCTCAAACCTAATACCATCCAAGTCAATCCTACCATTCACAATCATTTACTTAAAATGTATTTTTGATAAATTGTGTTGGTCCGGAGGTAGTTTATTCTGTGTTTGTTGGTATTGCCCCTAAATTCTGATTGGTTGGAAGTCTAAAGGGTTGCATTTATGTGTCCCAGTCCTTGAAAAAGGACCCGTGGAATTGAGCTGGTGATAGGCGCTTACACACTGCTGGTTCATTCAATCACCTCTAGGTTTTCATCTGAAGATAACCCTGGTCACATGTCGCAAACAAACAGCATGCTATAATACACACCCCAATCTTATTTCTGGCAAAGCACATCACATTGGTCAGCTGAGACTCAGCTACAAGCACATCTAAGCCCTTTACATTTACTCCAAACACAGACCTAACGGCAGCAAACAAAAACAGGAGGTGCCAAACTCTGCCAAACTCTGCCTAATGTTCCTGAAGGAGATTCCGCCTGACCTTTTCAGACTAAGATCTTAATAGTTTTGGTTTGTTTCACATTAGAACAATTATATTTGGTGCAGGTAATGTTGACATGTGGCTGTGATTTAATTTATTTAGTGTTTGAGCTGCACCTGCCTTCATCTAAAGGGATATTCATACAAATATTAGATTTTTTTTCTTAAGGCAGCAATGCTTTTGGTTCTATTTTGCTGTTTTCCATCTTGATTTATTCTGAAACTGTAACATGCACATTGAAAAAAGTCTCCGTTCATTTTGACCAGAATTATTGAAATGCACCTTCTAGTTACAGAGATACAGTTAATTTACTGTGGACATTTTCTCTGGTTTAACAGTGAGGCTAGTTTAATACTTGGGGTTATTTTATTTTATAATTTTTTTTTCATGGAAATGGCACAAAAGGCAGTTTTTTTCTTTTTTCTTCCAGTACCTGTTTTCTTCTTGACTTTAGCACTGAGCCTAAAAGTGAGTTTTGGTTGACGCTGGTCTCGCTCTGTCCATGTGGTCCTCACATCACATTACATCACATTACATAGATTCACCTATTTATTTCTATTACAACCGAATGAAAGCATTACATTTGTTAATTAACATGAACAGAGCATTAGTAAGTCACTTGCTTTACAAAACGTTCCAGTCAGAATGATGAATTACATATAATTAGGTTAAGAAGTACTGATAAAGTTTATTTATGCAGCATTGACCCATTTCTCGCCAAACAGTGATTCTACCCTTTTCCTGTCAAGCCTCAGATCTCATTAGTCACTGCTTTAGTCTTCTCTTATTCATTATTAAAACAGTTTTGACAGTTTGGGCTAAAAGATTTGTACAGCGATTAACTTTTAGCATGATCTTTGATGTCATCCATTTATTTGGGTTGTCAGCCGCCCACTGCGGTGGTGGCAGCGGTCGATATGACTTCATGTTAAAATCTACAACATGGCAGGCTTAATGTTTCCATAAACGAGCCCAGAAATCAACCTAAACATTGTTAAGCACTCAAATTATTATTAGAAGGGAGTAAAGGCAGGTAAAGTTGAGTTGGTACGTCTTGGGCTTCTAAGGGCTTAGAAAAGCCTAACCTTACTTTCAGACAAGTTTACTTTTTTCTAATCTTTTTATTTAAAGGATCAGTGTTGCAGTGCATTGTTGTTTTTTCTATGTTTTATTGCATTGATAGCTCGCATCAGGACTCAGATATGGTTAGAGTCTTGTAGTTGTTGGCCCTAAAAATGTGTATTAATATTTGTGAATTAATCTGTGGCTGAAAATCCATTTGCCAGTTTGTCTTTTATTGATTTGCCACAGTTCATTGTACAATGGACGGTTGAGAATGGTACTGACTTTGTTCACCAGCCTTTTCTTAGCCACAGCCTCTAAACTGTCCAGTTCCAGTCCAACAACAGACTGGCCCTTCCTGATCCGCTCAGTTAATCTCTAGCGTCACCAGCCTTTGATGCAACTGCCCACAAGTGCAATGAACAATGCAGTAGCTCCACAGAATGCTCTTCAGGAGCTTGTAAAATCCAAAGAACAAAGGAAGAGGAAGAGCAGAGGACTGGGCGGTCCTCTCGAGAGAATATAAAGACTACAGCTAATGTTGAAGTGTGCCACAGTCCTTGAAACTGCGGAGCTGGTAGAGAACGCCAAAACTAGGAGCCACAAGTGTAATCTGTGTAAACGTGCAGGTACATAAAGCATGAATTTAAATATACCATATACAGGTGTCTAAAGTCTTATGGACTATACAGGTATGGCTCTACTTTAATAATGGGGACAAAAGACCCAAATCTCCAAGTTCAGATGTATCAGTAACATTAAACAGACCCTCTGCTTTTTAACAAACTGAGAATCCATTTCCTAGTATCTCATCACATTTAATTCGAGTCAATCCTCTTGTCAGTTTTCAAATTGCATTTGGCCATTGCCCAAAAGCACTCAGCTTCATTGCCCAAGAACATATGTACAACTTTTTTTTTAGTCTAGCACAATGATAATAAATCTTCAACTTTGATTCCTAAACTCTTGCTTTATTTAAAAAAATCTTCTGCTTTGGGAAAGCTTTATGAAGTACCCAGTGAGATCTGGGACAGTGAAGTGTGGAATCACTATATGGCACCGGGTCAATGCTTCACAAATATGAATACATCACCAGATTATATGTAATTAATCATTCTGACTGGATCGTATTGTGAAGCAGCACAGACTAATGTGCCGAACATGCTCATTAGCAGATGTAATGCTTTCATTTGGTCTGCGGTTGCTCTGAACGGCTCTAATAGAAATAAATCTGAACTGACAGTGATATTACATCAAGGAAAATATTGTGATTATATGTGTCTTGTCCGGATGTAATAGTGACTCGAGTTTTAATCTGCTCCAATCCACACAGTCTGTTCTGCTCATTTGCTCTGGCTCAGCTTTTGTCTTAATCACATCAGTCTGACTCGCTCTAACTAAGCTGGACTCAGAACAAACTAAGCGGCTGTAAAACGCTGCCAGTTGTGGCCCACTCATCTTCTCAGCATCCTTCTATACTCCATTAATCTAAGCAGGGGGCTCCCATTTTGGTGATGGAGGATCCTAATTGGGTCCATTTGTGCAGCTTTAGGTCTCCAATGAGTTCAAACACAGATAAGCCCGAACTCTAGCTTTAAAAAATCAGTCTGTACTGTATCTTAACAAAGCTTCCCAGAATAACTTGGTGTGTAGTTTTACATGGTCAATGGAAAACTGTGTGTGGGTCAATAAACTAGTTAAGTATTATTGTGTTATTGTGCTCTGAGGAATTAAGTGAGTAGTACTTGTATAGCACAGGAGCCACACTGGGTTTGACATTTATTTTACAAGTCACAATAATAAAGAAGTCTGGGATGTCACCCTCATTTTTTTATTTTTTTTAGAACAAGCTGAATAAAACTGGATGGACAAACACTCAATTAGACTTTAGAGGTAGCACCAACAGTTTCTGGACCGATGAAATTTAGAACTCATTCAACCAATCGGACACACAATCTTATATAAACAGATATACAGGGGCCAAACCTACTTTGTTCCGCTAAGAAAATAAAAGAAAGTGGTTGGACAGGCCACTAAAGTCCAGAAAAAGGTGGAAATGTTTTTTTGTGGACAAGTTAAATCTTTCATAAACAATTATAATAAAAATAATTCTCTAGTGAACATAACGTGAACAAAGCGTCTCCACCTTGAAAACCTAGTCCAGATGCATTTGTTTTAACCTTTTCTCCAAATGTCTAAGGTAAAAGCGAGCAACTTGATTTGAATGTTTGTGTTCCAGTCTTCTTCTCCTCTGGGTGTTCCCTTAAGGAGTCGCCACAATGAATCATCTGCATCCTTCTGTCCCTACTTCATTTCCTCCTTCACTACATCCATAAACCTCCTCTTCAATCTTCCTCTAGGCCTCACGATTCCCTCTCCCTCCTTTGAACATGTCCAAATCATTTCAGTCTGGCCTCTTTGACTTTACCTCCTGACCCTCTGATGGACTCAGTCCTGATCCTGTCCATCCTGGACCTCCACATCTTCAGCTCTGCTCCCTCCAGCTCTTTCTCCTGTCTTTTTCTTCAGAGCCACTGTCTTTTCAGTACTGCACTGACTAACTTGGCCACAATGTGAAAATGTGCACATCGCTGACTTCTGATTCCATCTGCAAAAGATTGTTTCTCCCAATCTTACTGTCAACAATAACACATCTTTGGTCCTTGTGAACCATATGCAGTATCACCCAGTCCATTGCAGGCATTCATGTTAAATGTATTATCACTTTGCTGCTGCCTTCATCACGCTCACAGAACGATGTGTCTTGAATCACCGCTCCACTCTGTCCTGAAACGCTCATCTGCCAAAGAAAAGTCCGAGCAGTTGCTATGTGAGCCTTCAGAGACTAGTCCATTTTATGTTTTTAACGGGAAGGAACCAGGCTGCTGTCAGGACATTTCAGTTTCTGCAAAACCCATTCACACAGCGCATATCCCCAGCAACCCCCGAATATACACGCTGGAAAAGGAAAACATATTGTAAATCCAGATTAGGGGTGTGTTATGATTAGCAAACCAATTATCAACACAAACAGCCAGTTGATTCCGGTGCGTGTTTTTGTGCCACAGGGGTCTCAAGTTAAGAACAGGCTGCTTCCTCCTGCATTTGCTTCTATAGCAACCGGTAAACAAAGCCTTCTCCCATTTCAGCGCTCCATTGTTTTATTTCCTATTTTAAGTTAGAGACCAAGTGTGCCCTGATAGATTTTAGGGAGCGTGTGGAGCCAGGCACTTTTCCGAGGCGGTTATCTGAGCAGCCCCTCTGTTAACTCCATCTGCCACATTACTATTACAAAAAAGACTTATGGATTTTTACATAACAAATTAAGTCAATCTCATTTGTTCTATTGGAAGAGAAAATCTACAGGAAACAGCAGCAACAGCTTTTATAGTTTTGTTGAATTTAGAC
This sequence comes from Neodontobutis hainanensis, assembly GCA_024349245.1. Classification (NCBI taxonomy): domain Eukaryota; kingdom Metazoa; phylum Chordata; class Actinopteri; order Gobiiformes; family Odontobutidae; genus Neodontobutis; species Neodontobutis hainanensis. The sequence continues at coordinate 30,010 of JALDNG010000030.1, forward strand.
GACATTCAATCAAAACTCAGCTGCTGAAGGTTAGCAAAGAACAGCAAGGTTTTATGTAAAAATAAAGCCTTGCTAAAATAGTTTATAGAATTAATGGAAAAAATCAAATGTAAATTGTATTTCCTATACTGTGGAAGAAATGTAAGAATACAGGTGTATCTAAATAACTCACTCTTGCTTCATAGAGCCCCATGGAAGAAGAACTACTTTCATCTGCTCAGAGCTTTCCCCACTGACGTGATTAATATGCACAAAGCAGAAAAGTTACAGCTTCAGAAATGTATATCTTTAAGCAAAGAGATATTTTTAACATTAACTGAAAAAATTACACAAATAAGTCATGTTTTTTATTTATTTTTTTTAAGTATCATGCATTTATTTGTTCCTTGGGTGGTCCCAGTTTCTGAGCTACTCATTTAAATGATTATGTTCTTTTAACTCAGCAAATTGTTTACTTAGGAAACATGACATGACTCTTAAGAGTTAATACTGTTCTGACAGTAATTAATAGCTTTTCCAACTTGTCTGTGTGCACGACCACTTATTGTGATGTTATCAAATGAAGTCGTTTTCGTATGACACAATGAGCATAAAGTTTAGATTCAAACAATATTGAAGATTTCTGAAAGTCAGGTAGGTTTTTTTCAAGTTTGGTTTTAATCTGAAACCTTTTCTTTTTACATTTGTTTAGCAAAGATTGTTGCTGAAAACATTTCTTGTGTGTGTCCTAAACCTGGGTCATTCCTCTCAGAAACGCGAGCAACAGCAGATCTGTTTTCTCTTCAATCAAAAGTTAGGATTTCAGATCTATCCGAGTCTTTGGCTGTTCTTTTTAGGAAAAGGAAAAACGGTATCCCATCCCAAAGACCAGCTGGAAAGTTGGAATGGAAACCACCTGTGTTTATCTGACGTCCCATTGCTCAACAGAACATCGAGCGTCTGGTTTGTGACCTGATTACTGTGTGCTGTAAAGGATTATCTTGTCTGTTTATGAAATTATGAAATTGTTAAACGGCTTCACACGGCTGATTTTCCAGTGATGTAAGCAACTCTTCTTCGCTCCTCAAACTTCTCCAGATGTAGGCTTTCGAACATGTCTCGACAATTAGCAGGACAATCCCACAGAGGACTTCAGGGTGTCAGGCAAAGAGACAGGATTTAGGACCTGGTCTGAGTTAAACTGCGGGCCTGCTGTATAAGCCTTTTTTTTTTCATTGTAATTGTAACATGAAATTGCGTTTTGGAATAACTTGATGTTCTGTTTGTAATCCTGTGTTGGTGAGTGTTGTCTCTTGAATCATTGCCTTGATCAGCAGTCACACATTCATAAACTTTTCAGGTGTGTTACACCTACCTGCAGTTCACAATCAGCTTTTTAAACTGCAACCAAATAAAAAACACACCGATGGTGCTGTTAGCCCAAATGCTAAAAGACATTTACCGCAGTGCTCCAAGTTTTTCTTTACTCATTTAGTTTTAATGAAGGAAATTATTGATTTGGCTTGCTTTTTTTCTGATCTTGGGAAAGCTAAAGGTTATGTGGCGTTTCACAGCATTCACATTTCTCTAAGTGAACCACACCAACCGTGAGCAACCGCACCAGAGTTTGTTTAAACTGCACTTACGAATAATATGTTCACGAATAACCCTTAGTCTCCTTCTCTACTGACTCAGCCACTGAGCAATGCATGTCATTAGACAGTCCGGTGCTCACGCCTTCTCCGACCACCTGCAAACTCACCTACAGTCACATGTTCATACACCTGAGCTGTGGCACTGGATGAAGGGAGGGTTAAGTGTCTTTGCCCAAGGACACTACGACACTACAAACAGGGGAGTACAGGAATTTTTAACTGCCAACTTTCCACTCATAGGACGACCGCTTCACCACCTGAGCCCCTACCTTTTGTCAAGGTTTTAAAAAGGTTGTTTATCCTGACTTTTAAAGTCACTTTTGAATCATGGTGCACTTTTTGTTCTATTAAAAATGTTTTTATTTCTCCTTCTATACTATCCTACCTGACAGACCTGACCCATCGTTTAATTTGGACACAGTTTGTCCACTTCAGGGCAAACTGAGAAAAAAACTTCCCTGGAACAGAGCATCCTGAAAAAGGGCTCAGAAAAAAGTCAGATCAGATCAAAATCCAGTCTCTCCTGTTCAGACATTAATCCCAAGAATCAAAAAAAAACTAATAAGTACTGATACATCCCTCACTCTGTGGAACTTCTGCCATTGTACTGTTGCATGTGGAAGATATCACTGAAGCCTATGTTAAGGGGCACTTTGTTTACACCTCCATCTCCGTACACATGCCGTTAGAGCCCTGTTGATGGAGGATGGCAGGAAATGCAGGCTGTTGACTTGTTTTCAGAGTAATAAGCAGGTAATTGCACCATTATGTTGTTTAGTTGGGACTTAAACAGACTTAAAGCCGTGATGAGGAGCTGTGATTAACCACAGACTCAAGCACTTTTTATTCTTCTTGCCATTTTTCTGCATTCTTTTGTCTCACATGTGTAATGACAATAAAGTTCAATTTAATCTTATCTAAAATCCATCTTTCAAAAACAATTACACCAGCATTTGTGGAGGCTACACTTTTAATAGGAATTATGAACCCATTAGAAAATATATAAAAGTCATTACTCTATCTTTATCGAGAGAGTAAACAAATGGACAAGCCACATTAAACACCACTCATACTCACAGCTTTGTTGAACTACACCCAGAGCTCGAACTCTTAGTGTTTGTAGCATCCAGCTTTTGCTAAAAAGAAAATACTGAAAGGCGGCCTAACATAACTACCAAGCCCCTAACCTGGAACCTCTTAAACGGTCCTTAAGTAAGGAGGCCACCATACGGCGAAATACAGTGCTATACCACTGTCCACCAGGGGGCAGGCTCCAAAAGAGGAAATATAAGGAGAAACCCAATGGTGACTTTACAAATGTAAAAATCATGTTTACAGTCTGGTACAAAAGATGGCTCCGGTCTCTAGAGCTAAGTTTTTACTACGTGACAACTCTGGGGGTGAATTTTTGATTAATATGTCCGTTTATGCTATCTATGAACTATTATTTTACTCTGGAGTAAAAGCGGAAAAGCCCGGCTGTAACCGCCAGTTTATTGCCCTTTCATAACAACAATCGGTAAATAGGGGACCAATGGGCGGATTACATCCATGTTTATTTACAATCTATGATAATAATTGGGTCATTTTGTGAATTGTGAACATTGTAAATGTGAATATGCACAGGGTGATCAAACTGTGTCCCTCTGACCACACATCTAAGAAGCTCTATCAATCCATACCTTTTCCACTCAAGAGAGGTGCCAGACTTCCCTCTCCCCAGACACTTTCCTAATGAGCACTCATGTCTTTACCCACTGCAGCTCGTGATCTGTGCCTGAACATGGAGGTTGGAACAGTACACGAGAGGAGCTTAGCGTCAGAGCATGTTTGTATGATGTATTTATGTTATCTCTACTCTGATACAAATCTGTGCATTTGACTTTAGTGGCAGTAAAGTCCACCTAGATAACATAAAAAAAATCATTACTTTCACTTTAGACTTTTGACCTTCTTTTACAAACCCTTTCAGAAAAAGTTATTTGGATTAAAATAGTTTTACTGTTTAATGATGTAATTGTGAGGCTGCAGTAGCATCTTAAAACAAGCTTCTGGTCAAGCCCCAAAGACCAAACAATAAGAAGTTGTACAAAGTCCTGAAAATAAAGAGGAGTAATGGGGTGTGTTGGCCTCTCCATCGAACTGGTGGATGACAGCTGAAATGAGAAACAGCAGGTGATATTTCCCGCACTTTGTTGCCCTGAGGCTGATGGCCTTCGGGACAACAACAGACTATAGCAGAGTCCCGCTGGTTTTATGTTCTCCATCAGCTTCTGTGAAAGTCTGGACCATAGACTTTACAGTAAAAGTACAGTACACTGAGGATATTTTTAGCAGCTCACTTAGACACAGTCGTATGTTTGGCTCCATGGGAGCCACTTGGAAAAAGTACAGTTGAATTTAAAATAGATCTGGCTCTGGTTGTCAGAATTTAACAAATATGGGCAATGCAATTAAAGTGGTGTGCATGATTTTTGGTCCATATCTCCCTAACAATCCTTTAACAGATTTGTTTGTCATTAAGTCTCAGTGGTGTAGTGTATCACGACTGAGCTGATTAATTTACTGGAAAGTCACGCTTTCTCCTATTATTATAAACTCTCTCTGAATGTCAACATTTCCTTATTTACTAGAAATTCTGTTTGAGGGAACTTTGTTTTCGCTACAGTAGCCTACTTTGGGCATATCTAGGTTTTATATAAATTTTATATAAATGGGAATATTCAGCCAAGACAACAAGCTTTGGCCAATCACATGCACCCATTTGACAAAGGGACTCTCCCATTGGCTTTTGGTGCTCACAGATTATTAAGATTGAATAAATTACAGCAAGAAATCCTATTGAGAGTCTGTTCCAGCACTTTCTTTGTCTGCACAAAGACACACCCCAAAAAATGAACAAAAGCATAAACTGTGACAATCGGGGCCAGATATGTGCAAGTATTCTTGAGTTATGAGTGTTATGAAGGCAAGAATGTCTGTCCAAATGCTCACTAGTTTTGTAAATCTTTTGTCAGTGAGTCTTTCTAATAAAAGCTGCTTAACGCTGGCCCTCCTTAGGTTGCTCATGCTTGAAACAGTAGAAGCTAACGTTCCAGGTAAAGCTCTGTTAGACATTCTCAGACCACATACCTGGAAACTCAGCTTGACGTGGATGACCTGTTGTAAGAAAGGTCGGCTTAGAGCGGCTGAATTTCAGTGACATACAAACGGGAGATAAAGGCAGGAGTTGGCGTGGTCCACTTTTTAATTTTCCCTGTGCAAGAGGTGCAATAAAGTGCATGGAGCAGCAAGCCAGAGTCCAGATGAAAGTAACAAGGCATCATAAATACAGTCTCCCTCTACTGGGTAAAACCAGAAAAACCCCACAGGTGTGTAAAATTAACATTAGTGTTTTAAAACTACATTAAAATTCTCCAAATAATAAACCAATCATTGAAAACCAGATAAAACCGACATACAAATACTAAAACCATTCACCCATTTTAAAACTAATCTACCAATAAACCCCTAAATCCTCTAGAAGACGTGACAATATCAGAGTTTAAATCCATGTGTGACGCTTCAGTCGTCAGCGACCCCCTTGTGTCCGAAGTTTTTTTTTTTGTATTTTTAAAAGTCAAAGTTGAATCTAATGTGACACCAAGGTAGATTAATTGATTTACATTATTCAATTTTTTTTCATAAAAAAAAATTGAATAATTTAATATTTCACATTTTTGTAAAATACATACATTTATCTGTTAGACACAAGCTTTGGACCCAAGCAGCGAATTTGTTCATTTCCAATGTTATTCCACCTCAGTAAATTTTATCATCATACATGTTGACCTTTGCATCATGTCTGTCTGTCTGTCTGTCTGTAAAAATAGGAGCGATACTTTTGAGAGAACATGGTGTGTTTAACTCACACATAGTTGTTTGCTACTGAAATATGAGACAAACCATTGATTGGTTTGTTGGGTAAGCCTGAAGCAATCGTATTTATTTAAGCATATGCTGTGGCTTACAGTATCAAACGCCTTGTGTAAGTCAAGGAAGACAACTACTACTACACCTTCCTAATCTAAACTTGATTTGAACAAATACCAATGACAGCAGCAAGCCTTAAAACTATTGTCAAGGGTTGTTACTTAATCCTTCAGACCAAGGATTTTACTCAAACGGCGAGGATTCACCCTGAGGCTATAGCTTTATTGGAAATGTGTTATGGATCTTTGGAGCTATTTTAGTTACTAAGTGAGTTCAAATGCACTAATGTGATACTTCTTTTGAGTTTGTTGATGATGGAAGAGATTTTGGAACTTAATTAGTTTCATCTGTCGGTGGATTTGTGGAAAAGTGTCTAGATAAATGGTAAGTAACACATACCAGAGAAAGGAGTTATATAACCTCTTGGATGCTTTGTTTAACTGATATTGCTAAACAGGAACAGCTCATTTTATTTATGCAAATCAGCCTTGTGGTCTGGAGCCCTTTTTGTGTATCTTAACATGACTTTTGTGGAATGTAAAATTATATAAGACCTGCTTTGTGGAGTTAAAGAAAGGGCTAAAACGAAATATCCGACCGACTGCGTTATCATCACTGTTGGAGTAGCTACTGCCCTCGGAAGTTGCTTTGCTGTTTTTTTATGTTGGCAATGAATAGAAAAATAACTTCACTAAATAATAAAGGTCACTAAATTCTGACTAGTCTTTTTGACCACAGTGCAGTCGAAACACAAGGACTAAACCTCAGTGGCTTTCTTCAGACCACTAAAGGCTGGAGTGCGTATGCATGTATGGACTAAGACAAAGACCTCACTACCTCCAGCACAAAAACAAACTTAAAAATAGCGTCTGCTGGAAGTCTCATTATGATCGCTGCAGTGGAAACGTCTGGCAGAAGCTGGGAAAATAAAGTTTGTTTATGAATGAGCAACATGTGCTCAGCCATGGTTTTATTGTATTTTATTATCACTGATGGACAGAGCAATAGTGCACCCTAGCATTGTTTCTTTTATCAGTATAGATTTATTTGACCCGAACGCAACACAAAGCCTTGTTACAAAAAGCAACTGATGATGTGTTAAAAACATTCAAGTGTTACTTGAGTCAGAAACGGGTTTCTTTGAGACACAAAGATCCTGTGACCCCTGACTACCAGACATCTAAACGGTTTTCATTTTGTTTCGATTATTTTAAGGCACACTTCTGGTTAATGTTCAGTTATACACAGTATAGTACAGTCCGGTAGAATACACCAGAACATCTCAGTTGCAACTTATAAACCTCATACTTTTTTGTGAGGATTGCGTTTTTGCCCTGTTTTATAAACCTTGTGTGGCATGTACATTAGACATCACACTAGACATCTGTCGTCCTCGTTTATGTTTCAAAGTACATCACTTTTTGTTGTCTGGTTTCCTTCAGCGTACAATGGACAGAGCACTCAACTTTTAACAAATAAATTTAGGACATTTCAAGTTCAACCTGCAACATTTGTCTCTTTTTGCTTCATCCAGATGTTCTTTTGTTTTAGCCGATCCAGAGCCCCAGGGACCAGGCCTCATGAAGCATCCATCTCCAGAAAACCCAGAGAACACACGGAACCGCTCACAAAACAAATGTAGTTTAAATGTTACTTTAGTTAGAAAGTAATAACATATCAAACAAAACAACTTGTACAGAAGCGCAACAGAAAGTAGCATGTTAGCACGCTCTCATTTTAAATGCTTATTTAGTTATAATGAATTGACAAAATTTAATGTCATGTTGCTCTTTCAGGCCTAGCCTTTGCAGAAAAAGTTCTGAGGCATATCAGTGCTTTTGTTGTAAGCAACAATACAATCCTATTCAAAATCCTCCTCCAAATAAATCCTCATTCAAGACCCTTTTCACTTAACTCTGGACTGTCTTAAGTTTTTCATTTTAGGAGAAACGGCTCTCAATAAGTTTGTCTTTGAAGAGGCAGAGTTTCTGAAGGAGCTAAATTCACAGCAGCTGCAGTGATGTCAGTGGCACTGTTTGGAATATTCCTTCTCAGAAGTCAGTGTATTCAGGTGCGTTTTGAAATGTCCAAACTGAGGGTCCACAGGGAGATTAGTGTTCCCTGGTCCAAACCCTTCTCTTTACCCTCAGCTCTCTACATGTTGTTCCTCAGTTTGTTTCTCCAACAGGCCACACTTTCCCTTCTCTGACATTTGGCTCTCCTCTCCATTGTCTGCTGCATTAATATGCTTCTACGTTTTACAGCCATCGGTGAGCATGTGCTATCTGTCCTGATCTGAGGCCAAAAACAAAACACCAACGCCCTCGCACTGTCGTAACATTAAAGTTTTATTCTACTCGTGACAGCCTCTTCTCACAGAAGTTGTAAGAAGAAGATTAAGTTCAAGTTGGGATTTTTTTTGGAATAGAAGTCTTGAGGATCTCCAAACTATTTACGTTTCATTTTCCTTGTCATGCTTATATAGCTCAGTTTTATAATCTGTTTACAGCAGAAAATAGTGTTAGCCACAGTTGTGTTACCCATCGAGTTCAAAGCCCTCTCTCGAAGAATTTGGCGTGTATTTCCAAAGTAAGCCACATTGTTCTGATCAGAAACGGCTCTGATCTGCTTTGAGTCTTGTGGTTAAGTGGCATCATCTGCATCCACACAGGCTCAAATTTCTCTGCACAATTTTAGGAACTTAAACATGTACGTGATATCTATTGGACAAAGTAGGATTCATGTTTCAAATCTACATTATAGGCTCTGTTTTCACACAAACATTTGGCTCGCACTTGCCGAAGGAAACTGAGCACGTGTCCAGGGCTGTGCTGTGAGCTTGTCCTTTTAGCCGCCCACACTGGGAAACTGCTGAAGTCTCTAGTTAATTTAGTCATAGACAGGAGCAGGAAGTGATTGTGCGTATGGGATGTTTATTTTACGAACAGTTTGTTACTTTAACCTTGTCGATGGGGCTCGGGGAGTTGGACTGGATAGGTGTGTGTGTGTGTGTGTGTGTGTGCGCGCACACGGCTGGAGTAATGTGCAAAGGTCGTGCACTGCTGTAAAGAATGAAAAGAAAACAGCTGCCAGTGTCGGTTTACAGTCAATCTAATTAGACGCTTACTGTTTTGATAGGGATTGCAAAGCTTGTTTAGCTGTTCCAATTCTGCTTCCACTTCCACTGCAGTAGTCCTGATGTAATGCGTATAATTATGTTGTAATTATACCTTTCCAGGATGTTTAGTAATGCAATATGCCATTTTGCAAGTGCGTGATGAGACCACAGTGTTAGCGCCCACACAAAATGGTAATTTACCGTTTCATTTGCAGCTCCTTAGTAACTTCTGTGAGAAACTACTTCAGTCACTTTAGCCAATGAAATCAATGCATCAGTACGTTCCAGTGGGTTTTGTGCACCTGTACCAGACTTATATGGCTTCTGTAACTTTCTGGATAAGATTTTAAAGCTTCAGAGGTGTACTAAAGCCTCAGTGTCGTACAGTACAGATTGGCTCAGTACAATTTGGTTCAGTAACTCCTAAGAGGCTTGTATTTCCTCTGGGCTGGAGCCAAAAGTGATGTCTGTTGAGTACACGCATTACTCAAGTGCAACCAAAGTTATGGGTCTGAATGAGATGAATCTTATACGAAGCAGACTTTCAAAAGTTGGATGCGTTGCAAATAATTGTAATAAAGAAGGGAATATATCCTTGTGTGTAGTGCGGGACTGGAGGTACTCAACATCCACTTTATAGAGCTGTGCCAAATTCCTTTGATTTAGGCACTCAGTATTTAATGCCACAAGTTCTGCTTGTGTTAAATGCAATGTTCTAATTTACAAAGAGCCGTATGATGCTGACTCTATTTAAAATCAAGAAACAGCTGTAAGTGCTAGCTTACTATTTTTTGGAATGTTTATCTTGGAATATGACTGTTTTCTCACAAGAAGAAGAGAGTTCAAGATGGTTCAAAAATTAGAAACAAGATGTTTTTTGCTTCTTGTTTTCTTGACTGAGGATTATCTATAGTCTAATCAACCGACTGCAGTGTTGACCACGCACTTGGGACCAGAGGCCAACCCCATTCTCCAAATAATGCTTTCTTACATTGTTATAAATGACCATTACATGCACATTCATTGACCATTACAGGGTTAAAGCTCGAATGTCCACATGCTCACACTTTCACTGAAACAATGATGTCATGCGTCAGTGTCCATTGGACGGTCGACTCATCGACTTATTTTCATAAGAGTGAGAGGTGAGCCAGGGTCGTCCGCTGCAGAGGTGTGTTTGGAAGCAGCCCATCCTCTGACGTCCTTCATAAAACAAACACAGTACCTTCATATTAAGCAGCAATCACAAAGTGTCAAACTCGAAAACGCTGGGGATGTGATCAGTCTGAGTAATGTTTGCCCATTGCCAAGGAGACTCTGGATACACAGCGGGCTTAAAGTCATTTTTCAACAATCATTTGACAACTTAGTCATTCAAAACTGAGCTATGTTTCTCGTCTCAACATACAGTTCCCTGTTACACAACTCAAAAGTTCTGCAGAAGGCAATTAAAGGACAATGACCAATGATCAGTCTAGACATTATGTACCTAAATGAAAATGTCTAAATTAAACTGATGACCCATTGCGTACATTGTTAAACATAGAAGTAGAATGGACCAGTAGACTGTGGAGATTAGCTACAAGTCATTGGCAATTCATGGAGTCATAAATGTAAGTGTATTTGGGAAAAAGAGCAGTGAGGACCACCAAGTGTCTGTCTCAGAAGCAACAACAATATTAAAAGCATATTACTTACATATTATTTTTACTTTATAGACTTACCCTTCATTTGGAGTTGATATGACGTGACATGATCTAAAATGGGATTCACTGTTTACATTTTGTTTTTAGAAGATGAAGTGAAATCAAAGGCACACAGAGCTACTTTTCTATTTCCAAACTTTGACATGAGAAGTGTCACACATGAGTTAATTTTACTCAAGAAATGACAGAATGGAAGAAAGTGTGCACTAGTATTATTTCTGTCTAAAGAGGACTCATACCAGCATTTCCTTTGCTGGCTCTGTTCCTGCTGTTGGTTTTCACCTGCTCCACCATTGTTCGAACCCTAAGAACACAGCACACAGACTAATTAAGACTCTGACCTTTGGACTTAAGGGGACGACATACACAAATATGGATTCTCCTTTTTGATGCACATGAAAAACCCCACAGTCCATAACAATGATAGACTTTTGAAAATATAACTATTTACAGTATCTCCTTTAAAGTCTGTAGGCTTACAACTAATTTCTCGCAGCTCTTCTCGATGGGACATAGCACAGCTGTTTTAATGCTGGACTGAAGGGTAAAGAGGTAAGAGGTCACGTCGTATCTGCGTACATGCCTGGCGAGCTTTGCGGTGTGGAAACCTCGCCGCCGCCATGGCTCCCTGGCACAACCTCTGCATTTTTCTCTTGACCATCACCCTTGGATTCCTCTGGGGCACTGCCCTTAAAAAGCCTACCGCTGTCCATCCTGCCAGTTTACAGACTCAAATTCCTGCATGGTTTCCACCCTCCGCCCTTTGGTCAAAGCAGCATCCTTTCGCCAGTCCTTGAGTTGGATGGCTCTGTGCAGCTCTTATGTGACGGTTTATTCCTGCCAACAATGCCTGCACCCACTTTATAGGCTGTATTATATTACCATTGTCTCCACACTGCACTTTTAAACATTAGCAGGGCCTCTTTATTGGCTTTGAGACGAAGCAACTGTGCTGGCTTAGTTCAAACAAAGGATTGTAGTGCGCTGGTATCGCCGAGTCTCGTGGAGAGCTAACAAAACAAAATAGCCAGAGCGAGTGCCAGAGAAAATTCTTACATGTCACTAATTGTCAAGAAAGCTGGCTGCTGGACGCGCCGTGTAATACAGTACAGTCTCCAAAGCAAACAGTGCCACTGCTCACACTGAGATATGTGCTGTCGGCGCCCGGGTGCCAACCTGACAAACACCCAGCCCTCCCCTGCTCAGGAACTCCAAGCATCAACTGCAACTTGGCTTCCCCAAACAAACCTGGAATGTGATTTAAACCTGATCATAGTATTCCCAACATACATTCACTGACTGCTCTCACATACTGCTGTGGGAAGGGATATATTAATGTTGGGTTTAAAGGAGAAACAGGTGACTGATTATTTCAACAAATCTAAATTATTAATCTTAACAACATACATACATCAAATCCATCAAGCTCTGTACCGGCTGCTGCTAAACCAGAAAATGTATTCTCTTTTTTGTTATAAAGCAGATATGATTAGATAGTGGCAGCTTACAATGCTAATACAACTATTAAACCATTATTTTATCACAAATGTATGACAGTTTTCCTTTAATGGCTTCAATTTATCACATAACTCCTGAAAATCTGCTTGTACAACCACCCCAGCTTGCTCTGCACGTCGAAAATGATAAATCTAGTTCTGACCCAGTATTGCATTGGGTCAGAACTAGATTTATCATTTTCACATGCTTTGAGTCAGCTCTGAGTTAGGCCAATAACCATAATACGTAATGAAGTCTGGAAGCTTCCGCAGAAAGCCTTTCCAAAGAGCAAGCACTTAAGCTGAATACCTGCAGGTGATTGGATAAAGCTGCAAGAAACCACCTATCACCAGGTCAGTTTTATCCAATCAGAACAACACCATTATGTTTCCATTACTAACAATAAACCTAAAACACGCCTATAACTGTCAGAACTGCCAAACCATTGCTCCAAAGCAGCCACTAAATTGTTTAGCTCTGCAAAAAGGACATCTGGTGTGTATGCTCTGGGCCTCCTGATGAGATAGGTACTATGTTGCCTGTTTAATTTAGCCTATGCACTGCTGGCTGCTGGTGCATTGACTCTGCTCTCCAGATTAGGACTGCACTGACTGTACTAGAGCTAATATGCCAACTATTTACAACTACAGCATAAAACCAACTTATCACGTTAATGTCTTCCACCATTATGCAATCCTCCTAAAAAAGACAGCCATTACTCGTTAAGTCATGTCCATTTGAAGTGTGGACACTCAGGCATTAGTCCCAGATCTGTCTACTGGAGTTTAGATATGTGCTGACCCGTTAAGCCTTCCGGGCCTCGCTGACACACAAACACGAAGCCCCCAGAATAAATACGAGCTGAGTGACACCATCCAACTCCCTCCAACGTCTCATTAATTTCTTCAGTGTCATAGAAATACTAATAGCCTCCAGTCAAATAAAGTATTGCTGCTAACATGCATTTGCCCCACAGTGAAACAGGCAGGGGCATGCGTTTTTAATCCAAGGACTGCAGTGGAAGATGGAGTCGGCGTGCAGACAGCTCCAAAGCCTGTGTAGCTTTTTCTGATCCGCCCAAATCTTTCAGCTCAAAGCATTTCTTATTAACTCACCTTTTCATGAGCGGAGTTATGTTTCATTTGCCCCGAGTGGAAAGCAAAACAAAACCCCGGCAGAATCTAATACGTGAAACTGTTTCCACGACAACCAATGTAAAATAATATAAATCAGGAGTAGCTGCTACTGACATTACTTTCCCATTGGCTTTAAATAGAACGTACCTAAATATTTGCCATTGTCCTGTCGCCTGGTTGCCAACACAACGCTAAGCAGGATAAGCTAGCTAAAAATGGATAGTGGGGTTGGTGCGAAACCCAAACGCCTACAGAAGATACTACTCCTGCTCGGTTACTTGCTACAACCTGAATTTGCAAACAAAGCAAACCAATGTGGCAATATTTTTACAAATTTTGACAATCTGAAGTCACATGTTACAGGGTGAAAAGTAAAACGTGACTAATGGACTTTTTAAGTCTTGCTAATCACTGCAAACACTGGTGGGGATTCCAAAGGGAAAAACCTACTAATAATCAGAGGGAATGACCTTGCACTCCATTCAAGAACAACACGTTTCCAAATTTTTGTTTTGTTGAGTGAGTTGAGAGCAGAGGACAAGAGAAAGTACAAGGCACTAATCCTAAACTATCCACACTGTTTATTCACAACCTGCCGCTTCTTAAAGCCACACTATGAAACATTTTACTGCACAACTGATGACCTCGGCATCAGTACATATGTATTTTTATTGTTGCCTAAATAACACAGGGACCATAACCTTAATGCTAGCTGCATTCACAGAATCCATCAGACTGGAGACGGCAAATAAGGGATACGCCAGAATAAAAATGCAGTCCATTAGTGTGAATGAACTGAAACAGAGTAATACATGTCTGTGAAGGTTCTCAGTCATCCAGGACATCTTGAAGAAAGAGTAATACACCTTTCTGTGTCTCTGATGTCTATGTTAAATACTCCAAAACATTCATTTATTCTATGCTGGTTGACAGTTTATTGTTGTTATGAAATTTTTGTTTCTATGTCAAAAGATGACAAAATAACTGTGCTGTTAGTCTATAGTTATTCACTACAATTATGTGCTGTACAATTGTTTTTTTAGTTTTTTTATATACATTTACATTCTTTTTAAATTGTCATTTTCAATTTGTTTGTACAAAGTGAAGCATGTTTAACTTTGGACAGCATTTCTGTCTACAATCCTCTTATATCAGTCTTTTTGTGTAAAACCTCTCCAAGCTGTCCATCTTGAGTCTTCTTCCTGATCACATCCCATTCTTAAGCTTTATTTTTACTGACATTTTCATTGTCATCTCCCAGTCTTCATTTTTGTCTAAAACAATGCTGTCTTTTTAAAATTGCATCATCTTACAACAAAAATCCATTTCCTTCTTATCTTTACCAGATGCATTTCTTGTCTCTCGACACCGTCATTATTCTTTTCATTCATACATTTTACTTGCAAAACTATTCAAAGACACGTGCAGGAATCAATTGTTATTCCAGATGTGTTCTTACAGTGTTTGGATCCACACAATATCTCTGACTTGACGTTGATGTTAACCAGGCTCCTTTTAGTTGTCTCTGTCACCTGACTTGATTTCCAGAGGGGTTTTAGAATTTCTTCTCTTTACATTGATGATCTTTTTGCTTCACTCTTCTATTTTTTACCATTGCAGGGATGAACATTTAAATACATAGCAATGTAGTCCTCAGTTTATCGAAAAATGTAACCTCTCCCAGTGAGATATTGGTGTTAAATTGCACTATTATTACAACATCTGGTGACATTTGTGCTGAAATTCAGTCAAATGAATCAAATGAATAAGCCGTTATTATGGGACAAAGGAATCCCACGCACAGCACTTGTCTCACTAATGTTCTAACATTATGTTTGGGATTTCTGTCTTGTGACACAATGGCTTTCCCAAAAGCATATTTAATGAAAGACTTATTACACTTCCATTATTATTATGGTCATTATAATCACAGCGTCTCGTGACACTTGCCGACACACCTCTGTAGACTGAGCCCCGGGACAATGTGTGGAAACATGCCCCCAATCCTTGTCTCTTGTCTCTCCTCTGTTTAGGCCTGCACCGCCAAACTCCTGTCGAGGAATGGTTCGAACATGATCTCATCAACAAAAGACTGGCAGAGAGGGACCGGGAGGGGCTGCGCTCCGCCTCCAGGGAGACGGGCCTAAAGCCTCCGAAGAGGTCCCTGAGTCAGGATTTGGGAAGTTAATAATTGGGAGGAGAGGAAGGAAGGAAGTTAGGAAGGAAGGGATGTGAATGAGGAAACTCTCAAAGAGAATAAAGAGATGTAATCAGGTCAAAGTTAGCTGTAGCACAGGATTAACTGGCTTTTACTCTCTCCTTGGCTGGTCCCTCTGTGGTTCATAAAAACACAAAAGCTAAGTAACGTTTGAACCCTTCATTAAAATATGTTGAGCAGTATTTGTTTACATAGGTTTTGTAGGGAACTTTTTTTGAACTTGTAGTACAAACAAAAATAAGGCCTGTTTCAGAGACAAAGGGCAAAAACAGCGGATGATAAATTGAAAGCTAACATTTGAACAAATCATTGCATATAATCGTTAATTTATTCATCTTCAGCTTACTCACATTAGCGGTGGCGGGTGACTGGGGCCTATCACAGCATGTCCTCGGGTGATTGGAGGATGGTTGAGAACCCATGGTAACTTTCTGGGACATACAGACTCCTCACAGAAAGGTTGTGTATTGGCCTCCTCGGCGATCAAACCCACAACCTTTTGCTGTGAATGTTATCAACTGTGCAGCATGCATGTTACCATACAAAATGTAATATTTGTTAAATATAAATGTCAGGATATTTTATGTAGAATAAGACGGACTTACTGTTGTATCTTTAGTAACTGGTCACTATCTACTCTAAACTAAATACCAAAATAAAGTATCTATTGAAGAAACATGCAAGGGTAAACAGAGCGAATAACATGGAGTAAAATGGGTTTAATCTGAATCTGGGTCACTCCAGTTTTGTGGCACATGCTTTAAGAGACAAGCCATAAGTGAAAAAAATGTGCTTGAATTACTATCAGCTTGAATATGTGCTTGAATTACCATACTCTAATGCACAGGTCAAAAACATGTTTACCCCAACCGTCAGCACAACTCATCCCAGCTCTCAAAGACACTGGAAGGAATGAGAACATGACACCTAGAAAACATTCCAGGGGAGGACCTGCGATTTTGGCATTCCCCGCATGTCCACTGAGCTGTACGAGCATATTAGCGCTCCACTGACATGGGAAGGTAATGGGACACGAGGGAATGTTTGTGGAGCTGCAACATGACCACACAAACATTTACTCCAAGGCATGCGACAGCTAGAGTTTGGCCCATGTCTGTTTGGCCCACGTCCTTTGACAGAGTCCAGCCAACACTGAGAATTCATAATGACAAATATTGTCCATTAAAATATTCATACTTGAGGCTTTTCAAGGCCACAGTTAGGAACTTTTGGAAAAATGTGTTCTGTAACTTGTTAAATGTTCATCTTATCATTAAAATGGCCATTCTAAGCTTTCAGATTGATTATGGCATGCATGGTAGGTGTAGGTGGGCCTACAGGGTTGTCATTGTAATCTGGGTCAGAACAAAATTGGACATTCAATCTTTATTGGTGTTGTAGTCAAGATCGGACTAGCCAAGACCAAGTTATGGAAGAGATCAGAGGATACCAAGACTAACCTTCATTATTATGTGCTCATTAAGACTGAGACTGATCTGCAAGGATGGGCTCTTACATTCTTACTTTCACGAAAGGACAAGATGGCTGGGTGCTTCCTTGGACATAGAGACCCAGAACACACTGGAAGGACTGACTTTCGGCTGTCCTGGGAACACTATTGGTATTTCCCCAGAAGAGCTGGAGCAAGTGTCTAGAGAGAGGAAGGTCTGGGTATCTCTACTTAGACTGCTGCGCCCATGAACCAAATCCCAGAAGAAGATGGGTGGATGGGAAGAGGTCAGTTGTACAGTCCAGTCTCAGACAAATGACAAACTCAAGGATGGTGTGATAGAGCCTGGTGGGAGCTAAAATGTAAGCTGACTGCAACTTTAGTCTGACTGTGGCATTGTTTATGGATAACCAGACCAAACACAATCCCATCCACCAACCACCACTTATATATAATAACTTATATTGCTAGATACCCCAGACATATGTAAAAGTAAATTCCCCAAATAACATTGAACACTCAAGGATTTCTTTTTTGCATTTGGTGCATCCATACCAAGCCAATCTCACATTAGTTTATACTATAGGTCCATCTACACAAAGAAACCCAATGTATGGAGTATGCTGTCTTAAAGCAAATGTTATGAAGCAAAGAAGTGATGAAAAGTCTTTATATGATCTATGAACTGTTCTTCTTTGCGCAAAAACAGGTCTTGTGTTAGCCTTTAGTGTTGTAAGATTTCCTCAGGCCACAGGACCAACAGCATATGTCTAACATTATGTGCACTATAAACACGTCGCATTTTCCCCGAGTGTTCAGACCTCAGTGGAACAATTTTAAGGACATACTGTTGAAAGGATGCCCTCCAAAATTCTTTACGTTTGAGGGACAGCCAGAGCTGAGTGTCAGGCTGCTCTTTCTGCACAACCTCTGTGCTGTTAAGTGTTGTACTTAACACCAGTCTTAGCATCACTTGTCTTGGACTAAAACTGATTTTTAGAGGTTTATGAACATAGTAAATTTTTAAGTTTAAATTAAGAGCACAACTGATTTTTTTATTTATTTTATTTAAATTTTTTTGTGACTTGATGGAAACTTCTACCTTTATTTTTTTAATTCACCAAAAGAAAAACCCATTCTAGTCTTAAACTTGACATTTTTTGGTACCACTGGGTTTTGGTCATGACTTCTTTATCACAGCACAACTTCATCACAAACTTAAACTTCAAAATATCTCTTCCGGGTCATTTTTCAAAGTTCTGGTGTGGTCCGGGCCCATCCTGAATTCTTGAGTTCTTAATTTAGTAAATATTTCAGATGTAATTTAGTCTTGCTTTGATTTTGTTTGAACTCCAGCTGAGTCCTAGTTCAATCCTAAATTTAATTTTGGTTGTAGATCTCATGTAGTCTTAATTCATTTCTGGTTTAGCTCAGTTTTGCCACTGGTCGAGTCAGAAATTAGGTTCTCTGTTTAGCTTGAGTTTGAGACATGGTTAAGTCTTAGTTTGGTGCTGTTTTTAGTTCTAGAAGACCCCTCAGTTTAATCTTGGTTTGAGTTCTGGGTTAGTCCCTGTTTTAGACCTCTCTTCTACCCAGTTAGACAAACCCCAACAATTCTGAGAGGTGTTACAAAGCAGGTTAGCGACTTTTCCTGTTAACAATGGGCTTCACTGTGGAGTGTGAGGGCTTACTGTGAAACAGGTGGAGTCAGCGCTAAACAGCCAATAATCTCAACAGGTGAGGGATGACACAAACTACAGTAGACTTTTGCAAAATAAGCAGTCTGAAAAAAACAGCACAAAGATACTGTTCTTTTAAAGCAATTAATCAGTGGATCTTAATATAATGCCAGCAATTAAAGTCATTTTGACCAAAAGTCGTGCCTGCACCTATCGCTTACTTGTACATTTGTGCTCTTGGGACTTCTTGTCCCTGATTAGTCAGTGGGCTGCGTTTCTATTTCTTTTTCAATTTTTGTCCATGCTTCAGATATAGTTTCATTGATTTGGGTTTACTTTGGCCGTGTTTTAGTCCTTAGTCTGAACATGTGTTCTGCGTTTACATCAAGTTTATGACCTGGTTTAGTCTTAGTTTGGTTTATCTATCATGTCCTGATTTACTCCTGATAAAAGAAAAGGCAATCTCATAGGCAACTCCCAACTTTACTTATGGCATTACATAATACGGCAGTGAATATGTCCAATTATTTAATTTCCACTCAGGGCTGATGTAAAACTGCACCAGGGTCCAGATTAGCCTGAAGTGCACTCTCGTGAGCCCTGTGTGCCGTGTTAAGACCCGCTAATGATTAACATTGTTTATCCAAGGTTTTTCTTTTCAAATTTAACATTTACATTGTCAAGCTTTTGTTTAATTCCCGTTAAACCAGAACCAAACGCTGACCTTTGATTCCCACCCAAAGACATCTCTGCACGAATCCAGTGAAACATTTTCCGTTTAGTGCTGACCTCATGGCTCAGAGATGTCTGACGTCACGTTGGGAGCTCTTTCTTTCGGACACAGAAATCCCCATTGGTTTCTGATCAGGACTTGCCAGGTTTCGATAAAGAAGGATCCCCACCCGAGTTTCCATAGAGATACAGCTGACTAATAAAAATAGCTCTGCTGCGTTGTTTATCCACACTGCTGTTAGCTTAGCGTGTCCTTCCCTTAATCTTGCTCTGTAAAAGTGTCTATATGTGAGTGCTTTATATATAATTTCATCCTATTATGATAACATACAAGGCTTAAAAATATCCCCTCTGCTGCATTTAAGAAGTTATACAACAACAAGTATTTTTATATATATTTTTTTTCCAAGCATAACTATCATCAGATGTAGAATAAACAATCTCTGGAAGAAAACAATCACAAAAAAAAATACTGGATTAAGCCCACCTCCTTTTATTTAACAGATTACAATTGATCAGGATTTCCATCCAGTTGCAAGGAAAATGAAAGGATTCCAGTTCACAAAGGGAAAAGTCTGGCCAGGCTACAACACTCAAATTGTGATTGTTCTCTAAATGTTGTGGATTTTGTTCAGGAGGATGTTCATGGAGGTGGACAGTTTCTCACTGAAGCTCGATTAAATCAATGCTTGACTTCAATGAGCTGCTAAATCACGACTCATTCAGTCTGAGTGGTTTTTGACTGGCAGCAGGAATCTGTCTTTATGGAACAAGTTTAACCCTGACTCCTTTATTCAATACCACAAGCAAGAACTTTTCTGAGCGAGCTTTATGGGATAACCAGTTCTAAAGCACAACATAAACCATTTGTTAATTAGTCTCTAAATCAGAACCAAACACTGGACTAAAACCAGGTCTTAAAGTAATCAATCAGAATTAAACGTCTTTTACGTTACACCAAATGCTTCACAGGTTTCTGTTCTGTTTTTTTTTTTTTACAGATTACATTCCTAAGCTAACTCTGGCTCTGGAGGTTTGTTTCTGATTGACTTTAATGCTGAGAGATGGTCCAGTGTTACAGATTTAACAGTGATAACAGATTTTCAATGTGAAATGTGAAATACGAGTAAATAAATGCCCTTTTTATGTTTAAGTCTGAAATAATATCATATGATGGATGTCGAATTGAATGAAGTAGAACATATCGTTGCTATTTAGCTTGACTGTGAACAACTGTAGAGTCGACTTTCCACCGACAATAATCTCAAGTAAATAGTCTCTAGAATTTTTCATTTCATCTCGCGACCCCCACAGAGGTTGTGATTCCTGAAGGCTACTGGATGATTTACACAATTCCAGATGCTGTAGTATGTCTTCCAGACCAGTAGGGGCACTGTGATGGCTCCACAGACATAGTACGAAGGAGATACAGAGGCTGCAGATGGCAAAAGAGGGACAGGAGGTACATGCTTTTTTTGCAAAGAATTTTATTAGAGCTCAAAGACAAAAGTAGCTCTTCTAAAAAACAACAATTGTGAGTGCAGCTTTTTACTTTTTACTAAGTTCTGGTTAAACAACAACATTCTGGACACATCTGTGGCCTTCAAACTTACAGGGGAGCAAAGACAGAAAGATTGGAAGGCTGGGCACACGAGCAACATGTTCAAAACAATAATATACTATCAACCATAATTACAAAACAGAAAGAAAGAATATAATAAAATTTTTAAACATAAAAATAGAAAGTATTGCAAGGTAATAGTTACAGGTAACAACCCCCAGTCATTTTGATGTTCGACAGTTTATTGTATTCATATGAAACTCTGCTTTCTACCCACATTAACCCAGCTCATACCTCAGTGCTTTATGTCATTTCGGACCTTGAACCTAAGACGCATGGATCAACTCCAACATTACACCAGATACTGCAGTATTTACTCTGCAAACTCAGTGACTCAGCTCATATTTACAGCTGATCCCCAGCATTGTGCTGCGGAGAAGAATACCCGCCGCATCGACAGCGCCCAATATTGTTCTACTTTCCTGCAGGCGATGCCAGAGAAAGACGTTTGACTGGGCTCCCATCAGTCATTTAGAGGGAGTGAGCCAAAAACCTGTCCACACTGGAAGAACAGCGTGTCTCTAGGCCGCGTTGTTCTGTTTACATGCTCTGTGTTTGGTTTGCTAAGTCAGCTTTTAGCACGGCCCACGTTCGTTCCTTTAGACCAAACATTCAGTTTAAAATAGATAATTGTGTTTGTCTGGTGCACCTTTAGGCTCCTTTATGCTATAGCTATATTTTGCTCCAGTGAAAAATAAAAACATCTACATTTTGACATTATAATAACAGCTTTTCAGACTAAAACACTTCACAGTTTAGGCTGCTGAGTAAAACTTTTTTTTTTTGTCCTAAATGGCTATAAAACTAAGTAATACAGTTACTTAAGCTAAATCATCATGACCAAGACAATCATTCACTCTTACATTTATTTTCTCACGGCAATTTTTTCCGATTCAACACTTTAACAGTGAATGCGTGTCTTTGGACGGTGGGAGGAAGCCGAAGTCCCAGAGAGCCTTCTCACAGACCTCGAGATCAAACCCATGACCCTCTCGTTCCTGTAATCCTCCTGAAAGCACAGATAACACACAATATACTGAAGAACAAACATAACTCTGACTGTGTAGAATACAGCAGTGTCTCCTAAGCTTTATTTCTGGCGACCCATATTTCAGAATGCCAGATGGATTGTTTTTGACAATTTTGATCCTTTACAAAAACAGATCTTTTTTCTTTAATTTCCACTTGCTGATGATGCCACTAACATTCTTCTGGAGTTACGACATGATGCAAGTGGAAATTTTGTGGTAACCCAAATAAAATCTGGTTTATCTTTAGTTGTAAACCTGCTCCATTGCTTCTTTCCTTGAAACCTTTGTTGGTGTGTGTGCTCAGATCTTATTATACATGGTCACATGACTCCACATGCACCTTACACATGCCCAGCACAACAGATGCTTCAAACGCACAGTTGTTCGAAGTTCTCTCTGATCATTGGATAAAAGTGGACAGTTCTCAGTTTGTTGTAAAGACAAGGACGAGGACTGGCTCAACCTTCTGCGTAAATATACAGTCATTTAGCTCTTACTGTAAAACAATTATATGACTTCTCCTTAAAACAATCCTTGCTTGCCCAGTGTGAGTGTAAGTCCAAGACAAGAAAAGACTGGACACGCTCCGAGAATGGAAACTGCTGAATTCCTCACGCTCATCTTTCTATATTGGGCTCTTCATGCTCGATTAACAATAAAGGGGAATGAGTCAACCATTTTTCCAGATTAACAGAAGAACTGCTGTAGATTTAGCCAAATGTGATGAACAAATAAACCGCAGAATTGTTTTCATCCACTCAGGGCCTCGTCTTCAGAACAGTTTGTATGTCTCTTCTCATTCACGTTCTCGTCCAACCCGTGCCAGAGCGTGAGAGGGTCGCTCAGGCTTAGGATTTCAAATAAACACAAAAGGTTTTCCCCTGTGAAGTGCTATTCTAGACACATATTGTTGGCCGTGTCTCCTGCAGAGCTGAACCTGACCAGTTTCCAGTCTCTTTCACAGTGGACTGGAGTTATTTATAGGAAAGGAATGCTGTACTGTGAGTGAGGACAGACAGTGACAAATCAAACAGATTACAGGTGAGACGACATGTGTCTCTGAATGACCTAATATTTTAATGACAGCACAGAAACCACATTTACACATGCCCTGCACAGTTCTTTATAGCTGTGTCATTGTCAAAATTTACATTGCATGGCTGGTACAAAAATAAACTATAGGCTTATTGAGCTGGCTTCAAGAAATTTATCTCATTTTTGAGAATATAGAAAAACTGTACCAGTTGTTTAAAGTGGAGCTACAAGCATAGCTGTTGCTGTTTTGTAAAATAAAAATATTGTTGCTTTATTACATTTCCATTTAGAGAACTTCACTTTTAATATCACTGTTTAACATGAAAAAGACAAGCTTCATTTGGGAAAACAATGCAGTTTTGTGTTATTCATTTTCATTTGTGTTTTGACCCAAACAGAATGCCGGCTTTAGCTCTGCCTTTGGCCAATTGGGCCACACTGATGGAACGCAATACCAACGGCTGACCAAAGTAGTTTGGTACAGACAGGTACCACTGGACATTCCTGTAGAAATCAAGGGAATATAAGAGTATAAGCTTCTGTAGGCCTTTTTCTTTGAGGCCTTTAGTTCCCACTCTGTCAATGCAGTTAAGTGAGTCCTATGTTATCAGTGCATTAGTGCTTCTTTTAACAGAAAGCAGTCCGAGATGACAGCTGTTCTTTCAACAGGTCCATGAAAAGACTGTTCTACATGAGTCTGTCTGGAGAACACATGCCATGCACTTTCTGATGTTCAAATGTATGTTTGTGGCAGACATGACAAACTCAAGTCTCATATGTCTCTCTGTGTCTCAACCCAAGTGGTCAAAGGCAGACAGTCGTCCAAGCCGAGCGGTATAAAACATAAGTCAAAAGACTTACAGAAATGAGGTTTTATGGCTCAAACAGAGGGAGCAGAAACAGACCAATACACTGGACCTTGCAGAATCCCATTGGTACAAAATACACTAAAATGAGGGTTAAAACAAGCTGAAAGTTACACACTTCAACACCATTAAGTAATGGCAGAAGATCTTAAGTCATGCTGTGTTTATGATGGTCTAACAGAAGATGTGGATGGGGAGATGTGTATTGCATTGATTGCTAATTCTGAATCATAATTTTTAGCCTGGCACAGCCTGATTTGAGCTCTGTATATTCTAGAAACAGGAAGTCTGTCTGGATATTATCCATACCGACCGATCACATTCAGATGCTGCTGGAGCGTTCTTCAGTTTTAAATAATGAAGACAACATTACGTGTTTAAAGTCACACATGCCAAGTTGGATTGACGCGATGCACTGCATGTTCGCTACGTCCGTTTGTTTATGTCTTGATTGTTGCCTTTCTAATATCATGCCCTGCCTTGAGGAAATCAAACTGGTTCCAGGCTAATTCAAAACAATGCAGTCAATTGGACCATATAATAATGATTTAACAAAAACATTGTATTGTTTACATTTACATTTATTCATTTAGCTGACGCTTTTATCCAAAGCGACTTACATTGTTTTTACAGTAATTACCAGTGTTACAGCCACTGGAGGCAAGGTGGGTTAAGTGTCTTGCTCAAGGACACAATGACAGTATGAACTGTGGGGCGAGCGGGAATCGAACCACCCACCTTCCTGTTGAAGGACAACTGCTCTACCCACTGAGCTACTGCCGCCCCGTTGAGGTAAAAGTTGTAATGTTACTCACTTATAAAAAAAAAAGTGTATTGACAGACTATGGTAGAAATGCAGATTCCAAAACATTTGACTGGGTATTGACCATATGAAATAAAACATTTAACTAAAGTTTTGGCCTTTTATGCCACAGCCCATGTGCTTTAGTAAAGGGTTTAAAACCATTACTGAACAGAGACACCATTATAGTATTACTAAAGAAGAAGTAATTGGGTTATTTAAATGTGGTTTACAGTCTTTTTTACATAAGAAGTCTTGTATGTTTTTGTATTCAAGTCCATGGAGAGCAAGTCATCATTAGTAAATGAATCACGTCAGCGCTCTCATGTTTCAACTCAACGTGTTCGTACCAGAATGTCTTCATGGGAGGCCACTTTGAAACAGGTTTGACTAACTCGCCGTGACGTGACATTAATACAGCCCTGCTTTTCCTCACTGTCCCGGTGCACTTGAGTCATTGTATCTAGAATCTGATGCTGTCCAGATCTGTACTCGCTCACAGAGCTCCTCCACATATGTTCCTCACATGGTTTTTTTTTGTTTTTGTTTAACACAGTCAATTATCAGTGACTCTACATTAGAGTCATTTTTCAGTGTAAGCCAGGACTCATCGAACCACAGGAGAAGCCACACTGAAAACACTTAAAATATACATTTACTCCTGGCCACAGTGCTAACCTGATGATGTCACCGGGGTTCGGTTCACGCTGAGTTTAGAGCCTGTAACGTTTTAACTGAGCTCTGGATGATACCAGTTTAAAGACAGACTTTTCCCTGACTCTGGAGACTATAAAAAGTGTGGGTCATTGTCAAACTGGTGGTAGCACAGAGATAAATTACTTCTCGAAATTTGGTACTGACTAATTCTTTTACATTTTTTTATGTGTTGTGCTTACATATTTGCCACTGCCATTAGGAAAAAGACGGGATGAAATATTTCTGCCTTTTATGAAGAGAAAGAGGGCATGAGATGAGGAACTGGGCCTGAGCTTAACAAGCCTTAAAATACTGCCAAACGCTGCTGTCTGTAGAAATGAGTAAAATAGTACTGGCATTAGTGTTTGAACAAGAAGAAGACCTGCTTTCAATCTCAAGCTGTGTGACTTTTGTAAATTCAATCAAATGTTTAAAAAAACTAACTCACCAAGACATAATCAACGCAACTGCATTACATAAGCTCAATTTAAAACTTTTAACATTTTGAGTTACAGACAGAGGCAGAGAATAATCATTGATGATTAGTTCACATTAAGCCAGATGACAAGAGGCCATGCACTAAAACAATTAAATTTTACAGAAGGTCAAGTCTGTGCAGGTTTTATAAGATTAGCTTCCATTATAACATCAGCAGACAATGATTATCTACGTCACGTCACTTCCTTTTTTTTATGCATCAAGGATGTCTGTGTCATGTGACTACAAACTAAAAAAAAAATATAATAATAATTTACTTGAGCAGAGAGCTACCACCAAAATCAAAGCTATGCATGTGGTGTCAACGATTAAATCTGGCAACAAAATTGTGCAAAGATTATAAAATGAAATCTCTTCAATTGAGTTTATTTCTATTGACACAAATGAACTTCTCTGAGTCTCTGTCTCTGAGCTTCTACACAGCAGTCTATCCTCAGAGCCTTGGCCCGAAGAGTGACAACTCTTTCTCAAAAGTCGACGTGGAAAATAGTCCCGTTACAAACTGCTTCATATAAAACCCTTCAAAAGCAGCTCCATGTTGCTGTTTGACATCTGTATTCTGCATGGCCTCATTTGTGGCTGTAATTCTGTCCATCTCCTGACTTTAGTGTGCTCTGTTAGTGGGAGAGTAAGAGCACGCTGGACGGCTAACAGAGAAAACAGATGATCAATGGCACTCAGGGGCCCAACATTAGCCTGCCAGTCTGCGCAGCATTGTTTGTGCTGCTAGGGGACTCTCCTTTTTATGTCAGAACTGCAAATCAACCTTTACAGAGTGGAGGTCTCTGCCAGCTGTCAAGCTCCATTTGGAAATATAACCGAGCGCCAGATCTCCTCGATGGGAGATCTGATCACATTGAACTGGCACAAGTCACTTTGGAACGGACCGCTCCAGGAAACGGTGGAAAGTCTGTTCATTTGCATACTCCCTCTGTGAACCTGTTTAAATCATTCAATCATCAAATATTCCACATAAATCCCTTTGTACATCAGCTAATGAGAGCGGAGAATATAGATTAGAATATAAAGTGTTTATTTGACTGTATATTGGAATAAAAGTGCTGACTTAGAAAAGTACTGGAAAAATAAAACAGACAAATTAAAAATTAGACTGGAGGACAGTAAATAATGGTGAAAAACAGTAGTAAAAATGTCATGCTGAAACATTATTTAAAGCTGACATGAGAAACGTGGCTTTTATTTTGTTGGCGCTCTAGCCTGCCAAAGTGCAACAGCTCTGCAATCATCTGGATCTTTTTACCTTTATGAGTTTTGAAAAACATAGTTGACCTAATCTAATAAACAATAAGTTAATAACTGCAACAAAAGTAGATATTTGTGTGGGTCCTAAAGGTGACACACTTACACTCACACTTTTAAATGTTGGGAAAGCTATTATGGTACACATATTGGACTAAAATAATCTTCCATGAATGTGAGACTTGGAATATCAAGAGTATAATGATGTTGTGTTGTTGAGACATAGCTAACTTTATATTCCAAAGATCATCATTTGTCATCTGTTTTCTGACATGTTTCGAGTGCTACCTGCAGCTCTTCTCCAGTAATTCTGTCTTTCTTCCCAATCCATTCAGACCACTGCAAGAGAGAGAACCGTATAATGGATTGGGACAAAGCCAGAGGATCAAGAAGTGGATGGAGAAGAAACAAGCCCCGGGGGCAGTGAACTGAAGGGGAGTACATTCTGACTCACACCTGGAGCTGTTTAAAATAACTCAGTCGGCACTACCGTCCTAAATCAGCTGATGATACATCATGTGACTCTGGGTAAGACTGGGTGGCAACCAAAACATGTCAAGGTACAATCCAAAAAAAACACTGGTCTGTCTGTAGGAACCATACCTAACTTTGCTAAACATGGATAATCAGATCAAATGTTTGTTGGAACAATAAACTTTAAAAGCCCTATGCAACATGCTGGAAGTTCATTGCTTCATGTTCTTGTTCCTACAACTGACATTATACATTTACCGTCGTGAGTCACCAGCTGCTGCCAAAAAGCTATCATCTTTTTGATGGATACAAATAAATCTAATGATTAAACGGTGCAGGGTCGGCCTGAGGGGTGTCGTCTTTATAAGGACATAGACTACATACTCAGAGACAGCTCAACGTTAATAAGGACAACTCAGTGTTACTTAACACCTTTGACATGTGTCTGATATGCATTATTTTTTCATAGAAATCAGCCATATGTTATTAGGCTTAGGTTTTACATTGCAGGTGACTCTTCCTTCTGTAAAAAAGGTGTATGTAGTGACGACATGGAAGACTGAAACTAGGGTATATTCTTGTAAATATTACAGAAAGGATAGTTGTAGATAACCTCAAAGTTTGGAGACTGGGTTAATTTGAGGCCACTGAGACTAACAACAGTCTGTCTGCAGAGCCACGCTGTGTCATTGTAGCAGCAGCTCGGTCTATGTTCACACTCATTTTGATTGGTTCTGCCTCGTCATTGTTACCACATGATGCCACAGTGTTGTGTTTTTGGCTGCAGTGTAAGTACATCCTCCTTTTCAAAGTTTAATTTCTGTCCTAAGTGCTTCTCTGTTCTACTGCGGACCCCTGTGGAGCGTGAATCCTCTGGAAAGTGCCCATTTCGGAGCTCATGGGGTGAGGGCACCACCGGGATCAGCGGAGGACACCTGCAGCGTTTGGGATGAATCCGTGTTGTGCTCTGCCAGGGATCATTTAAGGATACTCTCAGACATTCTGTAACAAAGCCAGAGGGCGCTCAGAGAAAGGAACTGGCACAAAAGTATATTTCTGCTTGTGGTAGCTGCATCAGAATGAGCCAGAAACAGATTCGCAAAATGTATAGGGTTTCTTAGTAAACAAAAACTCTCTGCCAGAGATGTTCCAGAGTTCAACACTGTTTAATGGCGGTAACTTAAATGTAGTGATTAAACAATAAATACATTTGTTAATCCATGTAAGACTTTTCATTTTTACAGAGGTAATTAAACGTATGTAATGCATAAGGTCATTGTTGCTGTGCCCTGCTCAAATGAATGCTGCAGAATAATATGATCGGGCCGATAAATAAGTCGGGCTCTAGTGCATGTTTGTCAGGGCCGCTGAGGAACAGTGGGGTAACCAGTGAAAATCCCCCCAGACACGGGAAAAACATGCAAACTCCACACGAAAAGCCCCCATTGGGTCCAGGGCTCTAACTCAGGGCCTGTTTGTTGTGAGAGTGCTGGCAACCATGGAACCAACTTACTGTATTGTTTTCCTTTTGTGGATAAATAAAGTTAAGTCTCAATAAAGCCAGGAAACACCAGGGTCTCTGTCTTCTGTTCCAAGTCAGGTGTCCATCCACACTACAACACAGCAGGAATATGTTCAAATAGAGTCTGTTTTCCTGTACAACATGAAAACAAAGCAGAAGTTGACCATGGTACTATTAAAACATGTTCATCTGGATGTAACCTAACTCTGAATATTTCTTTGACAGCACAAAGTCACATTTCACACCTGTCAGCTACAGCTTATTCAGCTCAAGTATTTTATTTGGTTGTGGTGTGCGAGTGCTGTTCCTGATCATGTTTCCTCCGCACGTTCCTGAGTTTATGTCGCACAAGCCTGGTTTTGTGAGGAGGCTCTGGAAAGAAGACCCACAGCAGGTATGTGGAGGAGAAGAAAGGTGCCATTGTGTTTGGTTGGTTACAGAGCGAAGAGTCTTGTTAACCTTTGGAGTCTGGCACAGTGAGGCTGGCAGCTGCACAAGAACTGGCACCTGCCTTTGATTCTCCTGAACAAGAGGAACACTACAAACCCAGCTAAAGAAACTGCAAAAGACTTTAACATGCACACAATCTTAATCTGCATTCTATTAACCGTAATGTAAGTTTATTCATTATATGCTGATGGAAAAAGAGAAATGTTAGTTTGTCAAATGGTGATCTTCGGTGGACCAAACAGAGATAAAAACCTGGAAGTGTTAGACCATAATTACAGATGTACAGTACTTTACATTTATTCATTTAGCAGACGCGTTTATCCAAAGCGACTTACATTAAGCTTCTAATTAGTTCCAGTGTTACAGTCACTGGGGGCAAGGTGGGTTAAGTGTCTTGCTCAAGGACACAACAACAGTATGAACTGTGGGGAGAGTGGGAATTGAACCATCTACGTTCCGGACAAAGGACGACCGCTCTACCACTGAGCCACTGTGCAACAAAGACCACCATTTGCTGTGGTGAGTTTAGTCTGAGGCTTAAAGGGAGCCCAGTGGACATTCAGTGATCTTAAACTCGACATGTCAGGTTGAACACCAGGCTGTGTGGTTCGGGGCTGCGCCACTCTTAACAACAAAGCAACACAGAGCCAGGATAGAAAGTTTATCCTAGCAACAGAAAGTGCAACGTGTTTAAGTGACATTTTACTCTTTCATGTCACAAAGAACTATAAACGATGTCAATTCCTAAGACATTTGTTCTGAACGCCTTTAACCTTGTGTGTTTGGTTCAGATCCAGTGTGAAAGCAATAAAGTTTTAAAGCGCCCTTCTTCAAAGAGTGCTTTCAAACTTGGGGGGCGCAGTGGTAAAGCAGTCGTCCTATAACCGGAAGCTTGGCGGTTTAATTCATGCTCTCCCCACAGTTCATACTGTCGTTGTGTCCTTGGGCAAGACACTTCCCCCACCTTGCCTCCAGTGACACAGCACTGTTGTATGAATGTGTAAGAATGTTGGGACAACGGATGGAAATTAGGCTAAAGCTACAAATAAGACTGTTGGTAAAACATCAGACTAGGGTCTCTTAACACAGACGTCAAAGGTCTGATGTTGTACATAGAGAACCAGCAGAGGCCTTAAATACAGATGTTGTAAAGTGTTCATGTGGTGCATGTTTCTGCACATGATCATTTATTCACAGTGTTGTAAATTCTAAAGGTAAAAACATGTTTGAGAGTTAAAGAGCACTCTGAGGACCTGCTTCTGAAGTCACACAGGTTCGAGGATACGGCTAAAATAGTCTAGACGTGGCTTTAATGTTGATAACGTCTCACTGTGGAGTGGATAGCATTGCTAGACACTAAGTCTGGATATGAAGCGTTTGTTCTTTATGGCTCCATACAGACATTGAGCCATAGGAAGTTTACAAAAGGACAGAGAATAGTGCAAGCAGCCATGTCCTATTCGAGGCTGCGTGTGAACTGTGTGCTGGATGGGACGGATGATGGAGAGTGGCTGATGGAAATGTACTCCAGGAAAGAAAGCAGCAGAGCAGATCATTTGCTATTGGACTGAGGCATCAAATTATCAAAACATGCTTTAGGAAGGCCTGAACAAAAAGAGTACATGGGGGAGAAGGAAAGCATCTGATCAGCCCCACATTAAATCTTCAGCAGGACAATCACCCTAAATATGCAGAGATGAAGTTCTATAAGAAAAGTAAAGAAGAACAGTGGGTCTGCTTGGTCCTGTCTGGAATCATGTGGTTATGTCTCTGTATGAACCTGCCTTCCTCAAAAACTGTGAAGATAGACAGAAAAACTGCTTATTTTTACATTTTTGAAATTGTTTTTTATTTTCTCACTTTACATTTTCTGGAAACTCCTGTGTATATACAATTGACAGATTGTAGTATGTAATGTCCTGGTTGTTTTCTAATGGGCTTAAACACATGTTATTTTGTTCCTTCTTGTAAGAGCCCACATTTATTACGTCTTTAATAAAGGCTAGGGATTAACACAAGAGTTAAACTGTAACCAAGAAAGTTGCTCAAGAAAGTCTGTGAGTAAAAATAACTTTCTTTCCTGGGCTCAGTTGGAGGCCCATTGTGCGTTCTTTGTAAACCTGACTCATTGTTGGTTTGGGTTTCAAGTGACATTTATGGGCGTATATTTCCAAAACCCAGAGACCAGTTGAAAAGCTTAGCTCTTGAGAAATGCCACTCACTCAGAAAATGAAGTCAGACGTTAACCAATGAACTCAGAGCAATTCATCATGTGAAGCGTTTCTGTTCCAGCGCACATGTATTTACTTCATGGTCTGCAGTGAAACAGAATGGACTCTTGTTCTGCGCTGCCAAAGGTGTGTGTGGATGAGACCTGCCGCAGGTAGCACCCTCAGCCTCCATGACGTGGAGCATTTCACCAGGATTAGCAAAATGTCAAACAATGTAAAACTATCCCTATAGACAAGCATCAGCCGGAGGAAAACGTTTTTGTCCTGTTGTTTTAGATTCAAACTGAGATGTGCCACATGGACTGTGGACGTGTCAATGACATCAGTTTTGTCAGTGCACCAAGGGTCAATAACAAACAAGGCATTTGTACCAGCCAGCTATCCATTGCCTGTACTGCACTGTTTTTCCTCATTGACTATATTCAAGGGATGTTTCCTAGTGTATAGCCATCAGCCTATCACATCTCTCGAAAGAAAATACAGCAAAACCATATGACAGTAGTCTACGGTTCATTCAAAATGGATTTGTCTTGGTGAGTGTAAGTTTATATGAACTTGTTGCAGTTTTTGTTCTTGCTTGAAGTCACAGTGTCATTCAAGTGGTAAGTATCTCCAATAATGATTACACGAAACAAAGAATGACAAAGGTCTTTCCAACACATCTGTTCAATAGCTCTAATCGGAATACTACACTGGAAACCAAGTTTTTTTGTTCACACTCTGGTCCCTACATTGTCTTCATTTATTCTAAAAAGAATTCCAAAGGAACACGGAAAGTACACCTTTTTTTACCCAACAAAGACGGTATTATCCACGATGTTAACTGATAATAAATGACTTAATTGCTGTCTGCAACTAATCATTCACAAGTAAAGATGAAATCATGTTAAAACAGAAGTCATAATATTGCGTAAACCATATTTCTACATTACTGCACACTTTAAATACATATGATAAATGTATGATAAATATAAAGACACAGGACATTTCAGCACAAACGGCCACAGGCTACAGAGCGTTTGTTGGTCGGTTGTTTGGGGAAGTCCCTCTTTGGCTCTATGGGCCGCGCGTGTGTTTACAGACATACCAGAGCATCGGGGCATTTAATCCTGTCTACCCATTTAGATATGTGTGGTTAGATGCCAAGCCAGTCTTACACAAGTTACTTTTAAAGTGGATTGAGTCCATGTGCCTCTCAATGACCCACTACTGAGAGATGAACCACAGACACATTAACCTCAAAGTCGTCTTAGGAATCAGACTTTTTATATATCACTGTATCCGAGTATTTCTCAGGACGGACTAAAGAAAGAACACAAGGTACGACAAGGAGACCAGCTGCCAACTATCTCAATAAAATATATAAACAAAAAAACAAGGTCTGGCTCACTGTGGACACCAGAATTATGAAATAGTTAAAGAGCAAATGTCAAATGTCTTTGGTGTGAGGGACATGTCAAAAAGGTGGAGAGTTAACATGTCAAACCCAAACACCAAGTCTTTTGATCTTTGTGTAAAAGATGGGACCAGAAACAGAGGAGCCTGTTGTACCCATCACTACATGAATGTAAAACCAATTGTACAATGATATTAGTGGCTGTGGTAGACACACAGCTGACACCACAAATACTAAAGTTATGTATTTTATGATCTTTGTCGGGTGGTGAAGGGGTCACATTAGTTCCCATGGGTGAGTTCTGGGACATGAAAGTCACACAGAAGTTGTTTTGGTGTTTTGGGTTCACACTATGGAACAATCAGGTTAATTTGAGCCCAACTGAGGAATAATTATTTGCCCTGAAAATCACATTTTGATGACAAGTCAAAGCCTCCGACCTCTAATTTAAACGGCAAATGTGCACCAATCTGATTTAATTAAAATGTATTTTTATCTTGGCAACAACATCGGGGAGATGAAAATTAGGCCGTTTCCAGTGTCCTGACGGTGTCAGAGAAGAGTGTGTGGATAAAGGCCAACACTAAAATTTTTATCTCCTCATTGCTCCATGTTTGGCGTCTGCAACTTTTTGTTTCATTACAATTTCTCATTTCTCGTCTTGGGAAGTGAATATAATAATTTCAGTGTTGCATTTTGTCATGCTCTTCCTGTTTTCAGTTCAATAAGACTGTGTGTTGTTCACATTTCAATTGGACCATACAAAATTCTCTGGGAAGAAGAAAGATACGTGCATTTTCATCAGGTATCGGTGCACGTGCTCATACTAACATGACGACCATGAACACACCCTTAAAGTCTTGCTCTTTTAAGCCTCTGGTCATTGTCATGACTTGGTCCCATTTCATTTCTTCTCAAAACCCCAAGAAGCACTAGACCCGCATCTATCGCGTAAACATGATATCTCAGCTTTTATGTGGCTCATTCAATCATAAATGTTTCTGAAAACATTACATAGAACCATTAAACTTGAGTGATAGTGTTTCAATCCCTTACCTCCATGTTCCCGTTCTGCCCCACAGCCTCCCATCGAGCACTGCCAGAGCTTCATGTATCATCCCAATAATAAGAACATTTTATTGTGAAACCCAACACAGCAGTTAACATCCATCTTCGTGTTTCTTCTCTTTCTTTTGCCTCGGGTTCTGTTCAATGCGGGTGGTTTTAGCGTCTCTGGCACGCCCTGAAATAATGTTGTGAAAATCAATCTCCACATTTCTCTTTTATCATTAGCAGTCTGTCATCGACTGTGTGTCATCTGAAGTTTATCATTTATAAGATGAAAAGAGTTCAACATCATTTTCTTTCACAGAAAAACAGCTGTAACATAAAACCAGCAGAAATACTGAAAACCATAGTTTCCCGCCTCGTCTAAAATCAATCAAACAGTGGTAGGTGTGGTCAGAGGTGGCACCTGTCACACGTCCATCACACGCTGTTTTACTCAGTCAACATGATGACACAAGAACGCAGTTATCATTTTGACAACACTCCATTTTAAGCAGTAATTAAGCCTGTATTGTATTTGGTTTATTTTGGTTTTGGATTGGTTTTATTAGTCCACATTGGGTGAGGTTTGAGTGCAGAAGGCTAAAAGGTGAATGTCTCGGGTTACTTGACTGTAACCCTGTTCCCTTAAAAAGTGGGAACGAGATGCTGCGTAGCATACGCATTTGGGAAACATTCTTTGTGTGACCGGTTGTGAAGCACCGTGTGGGCAGCTGTGTGATTGAGCGCACCTGAACAGAGGGTCTAAGAACACATGACGCGGTAACGTCTTCAGGTAAACTTTGTCTGAAGAGCCCCCGGACACGCCCAGTGTGTCATTGAAGCGCTGCATCTCGTTCCCGCTTTTTAAGAGAACAGGGTTAGAGTCAAGTAACCCGATACGCTCCCTATCAAAAGCTACACTCAATGCTGCGTAGGATACGCTATGGGGAACGAGAATACCAACGCCGCCGCACTGTAAGTGTCTGGACCCCTCGGGTTGTGAAGTGTGCACAAACACAAAAGAGGTTTTACTATAGAATTATGAACTGCATCAGCCCAGTAGCTAATCACTACAACACAACAGTTTTGTTTTGAAGGGCAGAAATTGACATCTTCCTGTCAGCTAAAGCTGTATTTGAGGGTTAGCATTTCAAATTTATTAAAAACTTGAGTGTAATACCAAACCTGCTCAAAAGTATGTTAAGTTCCATATAGATGAGAAAAACAAAGGACACTAACCAATCAAGGTTTAAAATGTGTCAAGTGCTATTAATTTGATATGGTATAAGTGGAAACTTATGCAGCAGTTGGGTCAGGTCTGGAGTAGGCTTAAGCTCAGGCTTAGTGCAAACATTTAGCAAATCTCTGTTGTGTTTACTTTAGTGTAGATGTGGCCGTTTTCTCACAGTACTTTCAAATTATAGTGGTTGAATCAACTCCTGGTGATTTCTGATGAATGCAATCCAGCTAAAAAGTTTAAAAGATGGATGTTGCAAGTACTAATGTAAGGAAAAAGTAGTGAATCAGGGAAAAAATATGTCAAAGGATTTGACTTGTTTAAGGATTTTACGTCTGTCACATGTATTAATGTGTAATCTTACCATTTATCAAGTGTAACGTCAATAAACACACTTGACATTATCAATGTTGTTGACCAAACTGTGACACTTTAGATAAATGCTGTTATTACTCATGTGGGTCATCTGGACGATATAAACTCTGTCTAGTATCACACGAAAGTCCATCCAACATCCACCAGCCGGTCACGCAATGTTTAGTCATTCCTATTCTTTAACATGACCAGTGTGCTCATAGTTATTGGTGGATAAACATGGCATTGATTAGTCTCAGTGTGACAGCATACGAGCCACCGCTCCGATCGGGAGTGTGCTGCTTGGCTCCGTTTTCCCGTTGGACAACTCTCAAACGTCTTCTTGCCAAATCTCTGGCTCGAACAAACACTCGACTTGGGGGGATTTGATTCTGCAGTGATTGTTGTGTGAGTGATCATTGCTGCATGGGCTCTCCCCTGCTTTGTGCCGTGCCCGAGTGGCCATTGTTGTAGTGTTATTCCCAAACCATAATCACAGGCAGATGGATGTGGGCCTCACTGCTAACTCACAATGGGGCTTTCCCTGAATAAATAAAAGATCCCGGCTCATGCAGAGGTGTGAGGTAAGGGCTTTGCTCAGAACAAGGCTTTTTTTCGAAGACATACAGTTTGAGATATTGGCTGCCACTTGGTTTTACAATTTATAGACGGGATTAGAGCTACAGTACATGAAAATCAGCTTAAAGTCGATGATAGGCATTAGTTTGTTTAGTTTTTAGAAAGCTGAAGATAATTTTCCTCTATCTAAAGCTATCCCTGAAAGCTAACTTTTGATCAGATACTAAAGGATATGCAGTAGAAAATGTGGGCTATTGAATCTGATGTTCATCCTACCTACAGTATCTGTTACATTGTGCATTTTTACTTTAGCCAACACAAACTTGGACAGGTTTTAAGAGGCTGAACTTATTTGAACTGGTTATAACCTGATTTAGATGGGCTTTAGGTTTATGTTGGACGTTAACCAGAAATAAACGTTCTTAAGAGGCAACTTAAACAAGGGAGGAACAAATCCTTAAACTGGCAGAAGAAAAGCAGGCCAGTTGGAAGGCGTCATCCTCCCTGCAACCACCCACACCTGCACCAGGTGTGGAGCAGGACACTGTCACTCTCACACTGGCCTGATTAACCACAGAAAGTGCTGTAATAGTCAGGACTGTCCTAAAGCTCGGTGAAAAAAGGGTGCAGACCCATAGTCGATATCAACGTCTGCAGGTTTGGAACAGATCTGGTTATAACTGGATTTTGGATTTGTTTAAATTGGTTTAACTTGAAGCAGCTCTGAATGGATTTAACCTGCAGTTACACAATCAATTATTGCCTGCAACAGAAATCTGTAACAGTGTCTCAGTATCCAGAATTTAGTGTGGTATGCTTTTATTCCAGTCAAATAGTTAAGAAAAAAAATTGTTGCCTATTGCACACTGATTTTATTTTCATTTTAAAATTTTTTATGTTATCCTTTATTAGCCACACCAGGGGGCGCCTAGCATGTTTTTGATGTTTGTGAACCGAGAGCCGCCCAGGTGGGGCTTTCACATGTTTTCCAATTGGGGGACTTTAGGGATTAAGACACTCAGAATTTTTTGGCAAAGCAGCACATCTCTGAGGCTACAAGCACAAATAAACCCTTTATATTTTTTTTCAAACACAGACCAAACAGCAGCAAACAAATTCTGCCCTATTCTTTATAACGGAGACTCCACCTGACCATTTCATACTAACACCTTAAGGTTTTGGTTTGTTTCACAATAGAACAATTATACTTGGTGCAGGTAATGCTGAAATGTGGCTGTAATTTTAAATAGTGTTTGCGCTTCAACAGAATTCATCTAAAGAGATATTAATCCAAATATTGATTTATTTTATTTTATTTTATTTTTTTTTTTTTAGGCGGATGTTTTGGGGGTTATTTTGCTGTTTTCCATCTTGATTTATTCTGAAACTGTACCATTGGTCATTCAAAGTTCCCCTTCTAAGAAATCTCACAAGTGCCCCGTTCATTTTGACCAGAATTATTGAAATACACCTCGTAGTTACAGAGATATAGTCAATTTACTGTGGTCATGTCCTTTTCAAGCAGACACACCAAAAAACAGGGTCTGGCTTAAAGGGTTAAGTTGCACACAGTGGGACTTGTAATGATATTATATGATTGCAAAAAGGGCAGACAGATTTTTGTAAATATTGCAGTTTCCTATGAAGTACATAAATTAGTTTTGACGTGGATTACTGTGAATTCCACTGTAAGATAAACAAGTTAAAACCGTGCAGCACCAGTGTGTATCAGAGGTGTTTATGTGCTTAGAAAGAAGAGAAAACAAAAAGGCAATTGTGGACAAGTTTGTGGTTTGGAAAAAGAGAACAGATTGCAATGTCTGTGTTGCCAAGAGACTGAGGTGATCAGTATAAGAGGACATAACTACTGATGTTATTTTGATAAATTAAAGCTCAATAACATAATAGAACTTTTATTGAAGACATTTTATTTTCAATAAACTTTTGGATAATGAAAGCCTAATTCTTGACATGAGATGTTTCTGTTTCAGGAAAAACTGGCACAAACTATTCCTCTGCAAAATATAAGACAATAAAAACAATATTTAATGGAAAACCACTGTCAAATGTTGTGGTTTATGATATGAATTAGATGTATGGGATCTGCTGCTCTAGTGTAATCTCACTTCAAATCCTAATCTACAATGAGGATAAAAAAGACCCATGATGTGGTGGTGGCGGCAGAGTGGTTAGAACTGAATCTAAATGACTCAAAGGGGATGGATGTGAGTGTGACTGAATGTACAGTATATGTAGGAGAGCTGTGCTGTCCATAGAGCTGAGAGGAGGCAGAAGATAGGCTGGGGACACTTTAGCTGGAGCTAACTGAACACTCAACACAGTGTGGTAGTATTTAACATTCAAGTCTGGCTATTATTCCACATGGAAAACTTTATAAAGGCTTGTTCTTTGTCATTCCAAACTTGCAACGCCACATATCTAGCCTTGAGACGAGGCGTTGGGTCGAGTTGTTTGTGCGGGGTTGTCTAATAATTGGTTAGACCACACTAGGCGTCAGATCTTTTAGTGATGAGTTCAAAGTCAAGTGAATTGTGCAGTGAATAGTTTAAGAGTTGGGTCTTAGGCTACAGCCTTGACAAGGATAACCAACATATCCTCCTGACAACTTAAATATAGGCCATAAGTGAAGGTAAATATACAATTAAGTTAGAATATAAGCACTGGAGACCAACATTTCTCAGACAGTTTGGTCCCAGACATGTTTATATGCAGTGTATGTACAGTATGTGGTGATCAGGTAGTCCACTGGAGTTTGGTTAAGAGATTAAGATTAAGATTCAATGCTTTATTAAGTAGCACACATGAAGTTAGCTTTAACGAAGCATGAGTTGGACACATAAAACACAAGAAAGTCTCAATTCATTTTCTTAAGACCATAACCTCCAGCCTCTGGAGTTCACCTAGTTCACTGTAATTCACTAAATTTGAACTTCTACATTTCACATTTTCACTTCAAATTGCTTGCTTTATACACATCTATTGTCTTGTGCCCATATCTGTTTGTTCACAATAAACACTGCACCACTCAAAACCCACTCCAGTAGCTGCTATTTCAGTTTTGCTTGTTGGGTTTTAGTGACCGCAGAGAGGTTCAGAAACCAACCAAACAATGAACTGCAATCCCAGCTGTGGTTTTAGGACAAATGACAGCACATCGCGTGGTGAGGATTATCACTCAAGCAAAGCTAAACTGTCATCCACGGTCACACAAATACAAACTGCTCCGAGGAAAATTAGCAAGTTTTATCCCTCGCTCGTAAAATGTCACAACAGTTTGATTACATATGGCAGCACAAGGGGAGTTTTGAAGGCCCAATCCAAACATTTTTGCTTGATATCTCTGGTGGGGCGAGTGAAGTAATTTGGGATAAAAAAGCAAGTTGGAAGGCATCAGCACTTTCTCTGAAAATCACTGTTTTGTGCCTAAAGGAAAAACACAGATATTGCCAACTCATTACTCGGGTTCACTCTGAAAGTTACAAGCCTTTGGTTCGTGTTACTCATCTTCTTTTGCACATGTGTTTATCGGATCTTCTGGAGATGTTGGAAATGATTTTGTGCCAGATCAAAGGAGTCACCTCAGCCTGAACTGAAGATAATACAAGAAGGGTGTGTTTACACTTGCCATGTTTTGTTGCCGTAAAAACAAACCCGAGTGCAGTTGCTCGGAGCAGTTCCCTTCTGTAAGTCCGATCGGCGCTCAGTCTGCACCAAATTTTGGCTTTTGAAAAGGTGTGTCCACTCAAACTGTTCGATTGAAATGTGAAGGCCACACAGACCAGAAACGGGAAGAATGAAAAAAAGTTGCAAGACCTAATTCATGTGACTTGATAACTTCATCAGAACGGAAAGTGTGATGTTGGAATAGAACAGAATGAACAAAGCCTCAAACGTGTACTGGAATGTCTTGTTGTTGCTTGATGGAAGGACATTTCAAGGTTGAGAAAAAAAGAAAAAAGCCTTAGATCCAGTCACTAATGGCTGATTAGAACATGCCATATTCCTCTATGATCAGTTCTGACCCATGGCTCAGAGGCAAGGATTTCTAGGAGCTTGACAGCTGTCTTTGATTTTCCCTCAAGGTGGGGTTTTTATCTCATGTATTACCTTGCATCAGTTAGTTCTCACTTAGCATAGCTGCTGTGCTCCCTCCAAACTTTGTCTCTCCTCTGTCCCTCTGCCACAGCTGGTCCTGACAGACGGTCTTTGGGTCTGGGTCTGCAGACCTATTCTACCTGCCCAGGGGATACGGCTGTTTTTTTTTTCTTGTAACGTGCCTTGAGAGGACTTTGTGTTATAACTGGGACATGTCTAACTACATTATAACTATAGGCTGTTGTTCCGCAACCGTTAAAGCACAAAAACATCATCATATTCACACTTCACCAGCGACATCTTTAATACAATCACTGCCTGCCCTCCATCTGCTCTTGGCACAACAACATCTCCAGTGACCTCCAGTGCAAACAAGCCACAGTCAAACTGAATCTGGGACGGGATGTTGATTTAAGGAGGCCATTCCTGCTCCAGTCTCCTAAAGTCTGCTCATTGTATATTTAATTTGATCTGATGTGCTGGTGGAGCTCCTCCAGTCCGCGTCGCCAGCAGTGGACAAACACAACGACAATGTGCCAAGTTCACCAGCACTCAACAGAAAAAGGCTGGAGGTCAGGTGTGGAAATCCCAGAGCGCTGCTTTAACGTCGGGTGGGAACTTCCAGGAAAGGAGCCGCTCACGTCCAGAGGATTTGTGGATAAGGCAGAGCAGAGAAAAGCACACTGTGGCATCAAGCAGAATTAAGCTGCTAAATTATGTTTCTGCGAGAGCAATAAAAGCCACAGAGCATTCCCACACTGAATCCCAGAGCTCATTCCTGGGAAACTCTTCGAACCCACACATCCATCTGGCCATGACGCACCACAGGCTTATTTTACTACCCTCCATTTCACCTCTGGAGAACGTACACTTGATATCATTTGTCTAATGAGCTATGAGTCACTTCAAAAACTGCTAATTTGAAACCCACTTACGTGTATTTTATTACTTGCACTCAGTCCGTACCTTTTCTTAACACTGAGCCAAGAAGAGGACATTAATGAAGTCTGCACATAAGCAATGGATATTCAATTACACAAAACAATGTTTAGTTATGGCTTTCCCAACAGTTCGTCATTTACTGTAAAGCAGATAACTACCAGGAATATTGGTACGGGTTATTGGACTTCAACATCAGACACAGCACACATAATGGATTTATGAGTTTCACACGATGCCCAGATGCCTTCTCTCTAACTCTTTAGGGAGTTTCACACTGTCAGATATAAAACCAGGACTACACTTGGACCAAGTCTAAACCAGTATTTCTTGGAGGTTTAACTGGGGGCAAGTGTTTGCACTAATAAACTTTATTGATTTGAGATTTTAGATTCTATCAAAAGCCCATCTATAATGAACTGAAGTATTGTAGAACCCTGAAGGAAAGGAGGAGCTTTTGGGCTGTTTTCTGACTAACTGGAAATGTGCTTAACACTAGTTTCACACCAGAAGCAACTGGATGCTTTGGTCTTGAGTCTATTTTGGGGAATGTGTAAAAGATTTTAGTTCAAGTTGTTAAATGCAGGCTGGTGTTAATAAGCCTCTGCTTCTGCCCGAGCCTCTTTATGCACAATGAGTGTTTGTTTTTTGACTGATTGTATAATGTTTGGATTGAACAGATCCTGTTGCTGATCATTTTCTAAAGTTGCTCCTCATTTGCCTCAAGTTAAGCTCAATAGAAAATCTACACTCAGGAGGCTTAACATAAGGCCTAAGCATAATAAAACTAAAGACAGAACCTCCAATTAAGTCCAATCCAAACAGACGTCTGGTGTCAGTGCTGTTGGTAAGAGGCCAACTCACAGGAACAAAGGAAATTCTAATTAAATG
Organism: Neodontobutis hainanensis; assembly: GCA_024349245.1. NCBI lineage: Eukaryota > Metazoa > Chordata > Actinopteri > Gobiiformes > Odontobutidae > Neodontobutis > Neodontobutis hainanensis. The sequence continues at coordinate 72,200 of JALDNG010000030.1, forward strand.
GACCTGAAACTACAAAGACTTTCTATAAACCTGTGAATTTGACCATTGCTTTGTTCCTATGCACTAAAAGTCATTTGCTTTTTTGAGTCGACATAGTAAATAGTAAATGATTGTTAATAATGTCAAAGTAAGTGTGAACCCTGCAAATGTTATCCCTTTTTAAACTGAACCCACTTTATCCACCACATGTTTACTAAAGTCTCCCGTGACAATCCTCTGAGTAAGAAACCCACTCTCACACAGCCCCCTCCTCTCTCAAACCTTCAAACCCATAAATCTCAGTGTTTCTCTAAGTGGATCCCGGGCGCTTGTCCCACTGGCGCTGCCTTTTCTCCCAGTATTTATTTTATTGTACTCCTCTATCACACTATTACGCATCCTCTTTGACAGTGATAATGTAGTGCAGCCATCTATTACCGGCTCTAAACATACGACACCCTCCCAGAGACGGCCCTGCGGTGAGTTCCCATTTGTCTCTTTAAGTCATGGATATATGCCGTTCACATGCAACTCTCCGACACATAAATGCTCCCTAATGGTGGAGGCTAACTGACAGGAGACTTTGACAAGTTTAACATCTGGAGCCAGAGACAGGCTAGAGTTCGGCTGTGTAATGTCATTAAACAAGAAGTTAAGCAGCTTTTGAACTAAAGTATGACAAAAATAGTATAATTGTAGAGCTGTGGTTTAAAGTACTATCAGTGACGTTACGCAGTGTCACATCAGCCGTACTTTATTTGAATAAACGACATGCATCGGGTGTACTGCTTGAGTTTCAGTGGACTGTAGTGCACTCATGAACCAAGTCTTTGTAAACCTCTTGAGTCTTTCTGGTTAACTTCTCAATTTAACAAATGCAAGTGAAGCAGTGCTGTTTGTGACTGACATGAGCCTGAAGCTGTGGTGTGTTCACTGACAGTGGAGCCAAGTAAAACACCAACTAATGGACTATTGAAATTGTATTATATTATATTCTATCAAAATGAAATGGGTAAAGCAGGTGATACTTTACCAAAACGGGCGCCTAAGTTAACTTACAGCTAAAATAAAAAACACTGCCTAACCTGTCTGTATTCAATGCATATATTGCGTAACATAAGCAGAAACGAGCTAGTTACCAAAAAGAGATTTAGCTCATCACCTTCAGGTACTCATCTTTAAAGTGCCTCACCTTTGGTTGATGGTTTTGTGAGGTTCTCTGTGAGTTTGACTGCACGGGTCTTTGCTGCAGCTCTCTGAATTTAAAGTTTGGAAAGCTGGGAATGATCCAGACACAATACAGCTCTTTGATCCAGTTAATGACAATCTAAATTTCAAACATTAGAGTCCAATAGAATTTACACATCAAGTAAAACGCAGCTTGTGCAGCACTTGTGTGACATTACTCTTCAATTACTTGTACCAACAGTGTTTTACTGCTTTGTGCAGACATGTCTTGTGACAGAAACTGTGTCTTAGTTAAAAGTTCACCGAGTGTATGACGTCTTCTTCTTAAACTATTTCTGCTTGGATAAACACGTGTCTTTGCCTACTGCACTCTGCTGACTCCGTCCTATTGTCACGACAAGTTCCCAAAAGCCATTGCTGTCCCAAATGTTTTGCTTAGCCCTAAACCAAAGGGAGGTGTCAGAAGTCACCTGTCATAGTGAACAAACACATACCTGGAGTTTCTCTGCAACAATATGATTTCTCAGAATCGTGACGTTGGTTGCTGTCTGTGGATATACTGTATGTAATATTACTTTTACATTAATGGCTTTGTTTTGAGCAAAAGTTGGGCATTTTATGTAAAAGGTTTTCCATAAAACAAACATTAAATATGGTTCATAGACATGTGTAGCCTCATAATGATTATAGTTTCAATAGTTCTGTAGTTTATACAGTACAATAAACAGTAAAGTTAAACAGTCAAGTTCTACTGCCTGTCATTGTTCTGCTCATTCACATTATCTATACATTTATTTATCTTTTTAACACATGATATATATTACAAACTATGCATCGCTGATCTTCAAATCGCTCTTCTTTACTTCCCCAACCACCGCCTTTATCAGTTATCTTCTGCTTCTTGTGTTTAGTTTACATCACTCTCTGTTCATGGGGTTCAGTCCAGGATTTCTGGGTCATGTGACCAGAGAAAAAAGTTGTGAGTGGTCGTCCTTCAACCGGGAGGTAGGCGGTTCGATTCCCACTCTCCCCACAGTTTATACAGTCGTTGTGTCCTTGGGCAAGACGCGTAACCCACCTTGACTCCAGTGGCTGTAACACTGGTAATTCAAAGCTCAATGTAAGTCGTTTTGGATAAATGCGTCAGCTAAATGAATAAATGTAATGAGACAAATCAAGATTTCACACTATTTCCAGGTGTGGCTGGTCAAAACCTGTGGTTAGTCTGTGTTTTTGCAAAGTGCTTGGTGTCTTTATAAGAAAACAGCACTCTTTTGCTGTTTCTTATGTCCACTGAAAAACTAAAATGTAGCCAGACGGACCATTTAAAAAAAGTGTTGAGGACATCTTGAATACTAATTTCACCAGTTCACAAGACGAGCTTTTTACCTCGATAAGATCTGGTCACACCTGTACTGAATATATATTCTTTCAGGTGGAGTGGTCCCTTTATTCCACCTTAGAGCCAATGGTCAGGCCCTGCTGTCAGTGGGAGGTGAGACGGTTTGCTCTGGAATTTTAAAACAACATTGCAAATTGAGTCTGAGCCCATCACCTTCAATAAAACGGGAAGGTGGGGCTCATGACAAGTTCTGCAGTCATGTACTTGGAGATAAAATGCTTCATATTCCAGACCTGACACGATGTCTGTCAGTAATATTCAGTCTACAGTTACAGCGCCTCTGGCAGACTCTCAGCCGCTCGCTCTGTTGATGCCTGTTGCTCAGTGACAATCTCTTTTTCTCATCAGCGCTGGTAAATGCATGTCTCTGTGTGTCTAAAGGCTGAGAGCAGGACAGATCTGCAGAACTGAACTCCACACTGCACAGGTCTGTTGTAATCATGTCTCAGATGCAGTAAATATTGACTTTGCTAAGCCACTGTTTAGTTTGGAGGCTTCTCTGAGAAAATACAAAGTCATTCATTTTTAATCTGAGACAGTTTTATAAATTTGTAGCATGCGCTGTATATCTCTGTGTTTGTTTAAAGCCGGTGCAGAGTGAGACTTTGTGAGAGTAAACCAGACTCACCCCCCACTTCCTTTATATAAACGCCATCTTGAATCAAACTCATTAAAATATGCAGCATCTGCTCAAAAAAGGGAACGGACCAGCATAGCACCAACCTTACAACTAAATAATAACATGGTTATAATAAAATAATATTATAAAACTATATATATAAAAATAAAAATAAAAACACTAGTGCAGACATAGTCAGCGCAAGAATAGACAATTTCCCAAAACATGTTCTGCTGCCACTGATTCAATGTCGACAGAAATCTTTTCAGCTTCTCATTTCACTTTTATACAAAAACTAAATAACTCTTGTGCATAGATGAAATTAAAGTCTCCTGCAGTTCAAAGATAAATAAACAGGTCAGGAACAGTCTGTTTTCTTACAATTCTTGATAAATGACCTAAATGAGATTGTATGGTCTTGTAAAGTTATTGTGAAGAAGACATCCTTTGTCTTCTTCACAGATGGGTGTGTCATTCTTCCAGATTCTAATTGGCTGCTCGTTCTTCTGCGTCTCTCTGTTCCATCTCCAGTCTCTGCTCGTTCCAACCTTGCTGCTGCCTGTTCAAGACACTTTTTTTCTTGTTTCTTTTAGAATCGGCACAGTGTTCTTGTTTTTAAGCTTTGTTATTTTCTGGGGTTTGACTTTGTTAGGCCTGCTGGCCTTGCTTGATTCCCTTTTTTGTTAAGTTTGGCCGACACATCCCTGCCTTTGGTCTTTATTTTCACTACTAAGACTGAGCTTGTGTATTGGCTTATGTTGTCCCAAAGCTTTGGTTTAAGGTTGATATGGTTGATTTTCCTTGAATCTGCCATCTAGGATTATAGTGTGATGATTTACTTTAGCTTTGTGCCAAAACCAAAAAGGTCTAATAGAAGGAAAAAGGGCATTTCCACATAATTGTCTAGACTCACACCGACGGGTCAAAGATGACCGACATCTCAGTAGTAGGACCAAACACAGTACTTTAATAGAAATTTAAAACAAAGAAAAGCTGCACAACTAAGCCCAGAGACATGCTTGATGCTTGAGTGCATACAAGGTGCTATAAGCATTGTACTGCAGGGAAAATGTTTTTTGTTGTGACCCACATGAAAACACAACGACACAATAGACAAAAGGTTTATAGTGCATGATTGTGAACATGTGTTTGTTATTAGGAACACATACTAATACTGTGTTTGATCCTTTCTCCTTCAGAACTGCCTTAATTCTACGTAGCAGTGATTCAACAAGGTCCTGAAAGCATTCTTTAGAAATGTTGGTCCATATTGAGAGGAAAGCATCTTGCAGTTGATGGAGATTTGTGGGATGCACATCCAGGGCACGAAGCTCCCGTTCCACCACATCCCAAAGATGCTCTGTTGGGTTGAGATCTGTGTCTGTGGGGGCCATTTTAGTTCAGTTACTCATGTCATGTTCAAGAAACCAGTCTGAAATGATGAGCTTTGTGACATGGTGCATTATCCTGCTGGAAGTATCATCAGAGGATGGGTACATGGAGGTCATAAAGGGATGGACATGGTCAGAAACAATGCTCAGGTCGGCCGTGGCATTTAAACAATGCCCATTTGGCACTAAGGGGTCTAAAGTGTGCCAAGAAAACATCTCCCACACCATTACACCACCACGGTTGTAAAAACAATAAAATAATTATAATAGGTAGTTTAGTCATCATGTTTCATGTCACAAGTCTCAATTTTAAATGATTTATTTTTTTCAAATTTTTAAGATAAATGATAATTTGCAATTTAGCAATTAACAATTTAATACTTTTGATTTATTTTCTATTATTATTATACCAGAGCATGTGCACAATATGAATAAAAATGTGCGTGGCAATAAGCTCACATCCTAATTGAAATTAATGCTGTCTGCATCAGTCCATGCTTTGACTAAGATCAGCTGCCACGCCTCACTTTTCAAACCACCACCCCTCGCAGCGCTGGCAGAGCTGCAGACGGACAGGAGGTGTCTGCGTCGGGCACAAGATCACCACCAGGCCTACTCCGCCACAACGTACAGCCCTAAGAGTTCAAGAGAAGGATGAGAAGCACACGTCGGTCTCAGGGCTCAGTGTTCAGCAGTAATCACAGATGGACACAGGGCTTTTGGCAAAATTATGAACTACAGTGATTACAGAAACCACAGTGTGTCCATGTGATGAATAGCACTTCCATAGGCTCCGATGGTGTGAACGGATGTGTACTCCTATTGTAAAAAGTTAAATAAAATAAGAGGACAAAGCCACAGAGAGTTGAAATAATGACGATTAAGCTGGTCCCATTAAATACAGGAAGTTGTGACATCTAACATCTGGCCTCGGTCACATCATTGGTCTTTCCTGACATCTGTTGCTAATGCTGAGCAAGCATCTGGGAAACTCGCACTGGAAGACTTGGACTGGACTAAAAATCAAAGCGCCAACATGTCTAATTGGCCTTTAAGATGGTCAAATCCCAGGACAGGAGCCACGCTGACGTATCGAAATATTCTCACACACACTCTTGACGTTGGAGACAGTAGATATAAATGCACTACAGTCTGATTGTGTAAGGCTATTAGTGTCCAGATTCATAAATAATGCAGCTTACAAATGTCACACAAAGCTGTTCCATGAGATTTGTTCAAGTGTGGATGACTCATGTTCAACTGTTAGAGTTTTGAAGTAGGGTTGTATAAGGTTGGAACGACAGTACGTCCACGCTGAGTGCCAGCAGCTGCTGAACAACAGTTTAAGCATTAGACCGGCGCAGATGAGTTACCTGAATACACATACATCTGTTTTAACCTCGGTTCACTTTATTTATACTTAAGTTCCCACGTTCACAAACATCCATCGACAATCGAGAGCAAAAAAAAAACAAATCAGTTAGCTGCTATAAGAAAAAGAGGCTATATTATTATCACTTTACTGGTGCCATGTCCACTTCCATCATGGGTCTGTTGTTCCTAAAGTACTGTTTTCGATTGTTAACATTAGTTGGTCAAACCTACCAAATGCAAATAAAACGTGTTACGACCCCCGCTAAACTAAAGGGGATACAAAACATTAACAAGAAAAAGTCCAAATCCTGTTATATGTATGCAAAAAGAAGAAACTTTAAATCGTGCCAGAAGATAAAACAACACTAATACATATATTATTTTATGTTTTTGTCAGAAGTCAAGATTGAAAGATTTGTTAACTCTCTTGGTTCCAGAAGTGTCATGTGCTGGTAAGTGTCGTACAATGAGCTCATCTATGTTTAGCAGCATCTCAGTCCTGTTAACAACCGTCATGTTGACTCCTGGTGAGAAAAAGCACTGCTGGATACAGTTACCCTTTGTGTCTGAAAACTAGTGTTCGCTCGTTGTGCTGTCCCGACACAATAGATCTGTTTGGTCTGATGGGACAAAGGTGACTAAAGACCACAACGTGTATCAAATGTACAGCACTGATTTTATCAAAGGTCTCGTGTAGATGTTTTTCAGATTGAGGTCTACTGAAACAAGGATATATCTGACAGATTATGTGCTTAAAATATACTGCATTTTAGAAAATGTTTTTTTAGCCCCTCCCCTCCTGCATGACCTCTTTTGTACAATTATTCTTATGATTGGTGAAATCCATGAAAAATATCACATAATGAGTGACTTTTAGCTTAGACCAAAACCGAAAACGATCCCCTCTATAATTCAGTTCTTCATCTTCACTCACTTCTTCAAACGACAGACTGTGCTTTTCTCCAGAGAGACACTAGATGGCGCAGTCAGAGGAGAGTGTGGGGAGAAGGACTCGGATTGTGAAAGAAGTTTTTCTTGTAAACACATTGATCCTAGTTTGGTCGTATTGTATTGTTTAATTCCAACAGACATCTCTCTCAGAAGGATATCAAGCCCCATGATTTCAGTCTGTGGTCCTTGGGGCATTTTCAAGAGCTTTGTGGCACTAACTAAACAGTGTCCTTCAGGAAGAGCACTGAGTGTAAAAACAAGTTAAATATGCTAAATATTCAGCTTTAGGACCCTTTCAGGACCAAGCCAGTAAAGCCAAACTAAGTAAATTAAAGCAAAAAAATAAATGAATAATTAGCAACTACACACAATATTCATGTTTCATCTAAAGCAATACAACCATCCACTAAGTGAGTGAGTGTGACACAGACACACACTCATTAAATAAAGCCTCAGTAAGATAAAGGTTTTAACGATTCTGATTAATTTCTATGACAAATTACTGTCACGTTTATGATTTATGGTGAAACATGAGCATGATTGTCTGCTGCTGTGTTCACAAATGATTCACAAATATATTCTGTGAAACTGAATACAGAAGGTACAGCAAAGAGACAAGTACAGACAGAAATATGAGCCTGATCATGTTTCCACAGACATCTCTGAGTAAATTAGAATTCTCCGGGGAAACCCTGTCAATATCAGCTTTATTAATGGATCTGGGATTGTTTCTGGCTGTATTTGTCCGTGTCTGAAGTGAGATTCTGCTCATTTGTCCTGTCACCACAGATATTCTCCGTCTGTGGCCGGACAATGAGGAATTGTGAGTTTTGTGATGAATAAGCAAAAATGAACAATCAGTAAAGCTGTAAGAAAACCTTGGTAGTTGAAAAGTTACAAGCTTGTCTTTTTAGTCTTTATCAATCAAATGTTTCTGTGTAACATTTCCAGATTTGTGGAAACCTATGATGCATGACTAAAATAGACACCAGACTAACAAAAATGCCAAAATATAATTTTATTTATTATTATTTACTAGTCTGTCCTTGTAATCCAGGTGCATCTAATCTAAATGTGCCTAAACCTCGAACATGGCAAACCTAAAGTGTGACTGCTCGGCCACTGCACTCGTCCCGCGTTTTTGTATTAAAAATGTATAATCAAAGCAGACACTAATTTAATGATTTTTTAAAATGTTATTATTTTTTGTAATGTAAACTGTGTCTGGGCTAGCTAGAAAAAGCCTCTGCTCTTCTCCAGTGTAACAACACAAACAGGGAAAGGTCGGAGTGAGAGCCGGGGAGTGTCTTTACCTCATTAGCAGCTCGGAGAAGACCTGAGAAGAATACAAGGAGGCGGGCAGACTTCACTCATCAACCACAGGTATTTCTATTAATATCCTCCAATGGCATGGATCCGAGCCAAAAGCAGCCGAACAGTGGAGACATGTCAGTCATTGTTTGGCCCGTCTCGCAGCAGCTTTCAGAGAATTCACTCATTCAGAGCTGCAGGCGAAGTAAGGATTTGTCTGTTTGTCAAACAAGCTCGAGCTCTGAAAAAAAAGATGATTCAAGAAGAGTTTGGGCTCCATAGTTTTGAGAGTAACATTGAGCCAACCGCCAATCTCTGCCGATCCTGACCCTCGTGAACTTTCAGTGAAGAGTTGAGCAATTTAACGTTGATTACATATAAACACACAGCTCTGCAGTGGCCTGTTGGGAAATACAATGAAACTGTAAAAGTGGAACAATTATTCACCAACAGCAGCACAGTTATGTTACCGCAGTGTTATTATTAAGAACTCAAGGCCAATTATACACCTCCATACGATATTGTGTGTCTGTTGGAGCACTGTTTGTCCATCAAACCACTGCTGTTAAAGCCTGAAAGAATAGAAAACACTTTACTCTGACAGATAAAAATAAAAAGTGTATACCCTGAGCTTTGTGCACAACCAAGCAGACTGAAGCAGAATGCAAGATGATTTTGGAAAATGGCAACCAACTGACTTTTGTGTTTCAAGTTTTAGGGCTGTGCTAAAAAAATCAAAATAAGAATAAAAGCAACAGGACAGCTTCAACATTCAGATTTTATTCAAAACATTTTTTTCTTATTTTAACCATTTATAAAGTTTCTTCTTAGTCATGAAAAGTTATAGCTATATAAATATCCATTTATTTATTTATTTATTTTACCAGCTTTATATTTCATATTATCTCCTTTTGTTTGGCCTTTATGCCTTTATTTGATAAACAGCAGCCCGGCAGGAAACTGGGGGAGAGAGAATATATATTTATATTTATTTATAAATATATATTTTATTATATATATTGTTATGAGCCGATCTAACTGTCAGTCTAGTATTTCCTCAGCCTGAAGTAAATGACATATATTATTATCAAAATGATTACACTAACTGGTGTCCGGGTTCTGAGTTCTTTTCCTCTGAACAGCAACAGCTCTTTAAATCTATGTTAAAGAAATACGTACCTGACTGTCATTACCTGTGCAGTAAGAGGGAGCAAAGGTCAACAGAAAACTAACCTACTGAGCTAACAAACCAGGAAACCAGCAAAGTGACTGACTCATTCTACAACAGGGAAGGATATGAGGAAACCTTATTTAATCAGACATATTACTTTAAATGTGAATGTTTAAGTTTACCATTACATTTTCACTTACAGACACTCCACTGTGTGCTGTGTTTGTCAACTTTCGAAAGAATGATGAAATTCTATAATAATTCAGCAGCGTGTGTTCAGACGTGGCACGTCAAGGCGCTGTTGGGTAATGACAGAAAATACGGCGCTCTGACAGTTCCTGCCTCGGGGCCTGAGATTTCAGAAGCCTGCTCCATGTGATGGATGTATTTGTGAATCTGCATTCTTAGAACCTTACAGTGTGTTTAGCAACGCTCCAAAAGAAGTACAAGTCTTTAAATGTACAGGATAAGCGACGCTTGTCAAAGTGGGAGGAGTTTGTTAAATAGAAAACAAAAAGGTCAAAGCCAGCTCTGAAATTAAAACAGATTTCTTACATTAATCACAAGGTTCCCATTCTTGAACTCCTGTTTTCACAGCAGCAGAACACACAACATAATAAATAAACCAAGAACAGGATAAAGTGAAGATTCTGTTGAAGGAGGGTTGTATGGCTGACATGTGGATGGACTGCCACGGCCTGTTTTATTCATTTATACAGTGGACCTAAACCAATGAGAATGGGACAAAGTGTATGTTACATTGTTTAATCTAAAAGTATTGTGTAAAAAAAAGGACATTCTTTGCAGAACTATTTTGGTAAATAGGCAGCCTGAAGCACCAAGTCTTTTTAAACGTTAGCTGCACTGAACAGAATCTAACCTCTACCTGTATAACTCTAGTTCAAAAGCTTGACTATCTTTTTAAAAAACTAATGATAAGAGTGTTTGCACCTGTTCAGACGGAGGATCCATGGAGGCAATGCACAGATAACACACAGAGTGGCTTTATTACTTTTTCATTTCCTGTTTAAAGTTTAAGAAGTTAAATATAATATAATAGTCAAATAATCGTTTCTGATTCAACAATAGTGATTGCCTTCAGCACTTTCCACACTCGGGTCATAATCATCATTTGAATTCGTGTCATGTATTGGCCTGTTAATAACCACGGGGCTATTTTTCGAATCAGGTAAGACTTATGGAAACATGTGAAAACTAACAGTAACCTTGGATTTAACCCAAAGGTGATCAGCAGTCATTCATTTCCAGTGCCAGCATCAACAAGGACTCCTGGAAAGCTGGTAACCTGAATGTAGATTTGAAGTTGAAGCAACAGCCATTAATGATTTGATAATCTCCCATTTTTTTCTGGTTACTTTGGCATAACATTGGTCCTAACATCCAACATTACTGCATACCTCTAGAAGAAAGAATCTACAGAATACAAAGTGTTATTTAAAAAGCATTTAGCATCTTGTTTTATGTCTAAACCTATCCAAGCTGTGTAAGACAATATATGGGGTAGATGAGTGGCTGCGTGTTGCTCTGAGGGCTGTGCGTGTTGCAGCAGCTGTCAGTCTCCGAGTACGTGCATGCTAACAGGCAGGAGCCAGGCCTCCTTAAGAAAGATGGATGTTTTCTTGGAGTGAGTCCCAACGGCGGCTTAAGGCTGAGTGTTTTCTATCACCTGGACACAGGGAGGATTATGTGTGCCACGCCAGCTCCCGTCCCGTGCTCCTATGAAATACTGCTGTAATAAGTGACATTATAGGGGCTTATGTCTGCTTATGACTGATACATTTTCACTTAGGTCAGTTGTAGTTCATGTTTGAGGATTTCAGATTGGGATTTCACTTTTTTATAGTGAGCTCAAGATTCTGAGTTTAAGTCAATGTGTAAAGTTACCGAGAGGGGAATTTGAAATGCCACGTTCTTGCACAAGCAGACTTTGTAGTAGGATATACAGATTCTGGAAGTTTATGATGTACAAATTTCCGATGTAACTGTGGGGCTTGGGAAGAAGGACCACTGGAGCCTCGAGGGAGTACCATTTTGAAGAGTTGGAGAAGCCCAGGCTGTGAATGACTGTGTCTTCACCGATGTCGCACTTGTTTGAGGATATAGTTCTTCATTGCAGCTCTGGTCAACAACAAATGCAATCATAAAAAACTCAAAATGACTTGTGACCCACTCACATCTGTTACTGTTTTTTGTGTTAATATTTATGCCATTATTTGTACAAGACTTTATCGACATGCAGCCGTCTTTCCTCCCATCCCAACGCGTTGTGACATGTACAGGCTCCAGGGAAGCAGGGACCCATTTTTCCTAAAATGTATCATAAAAAGCTGTTGAATAATGAGTTTGGCTGCGTTTCTGTTTGCCCTGCAGAACATGAAAGACACTGGCTGCAGGTGCTGTTTGACAAGTGCAGCTCGTCCAGGCCATTCTTCTCTCAATGTGTTTTTACAAGAGCACAAATCTCCTCTAAGCTCTCCTCTTTCAGCCGTGTGTGTGTTAAAGCCAGCGGACGTGTGCGTTCACATGCACGTCAACGTTCAGAGCCAAACACTGTGTCGGATGGTTCGCTCTAATTAAAGACATTTATCTGTTACAAGGATTACTCTGCACTATTTTTACCCTACGGCTCTGACTTAATCAAAATTGGGTTACTTTGTGATTTATCAAATTATATCTTGGTAAAGACAGAGACTTTGTTGTAACTAATAAGTTTTTAACTCTTGCGTTTAAGGATCTAAAGCCAAAACATACAGAGTGTTACGGCAGTGGACCCAGTTTTAGATGAAAAACTTGTGATGTGTTCCAGTGCCGTTGACTTTGTCCTTTTCATTATCGTTCTTGCAAATGGGCTAGTCTTTGAATCTCATTTGAAAACAATTGCAAATGCACTTTTCATAATGAATGTTAGTTTTTAATGCTGGGCCTGATCTTACACCCAACTAAAAGTGTGTAATCAGTGAATAATGGTTGAGTTATGTTAACTCAGTATTTTATTTTAATTGCTATAATTTCAGACAGCTTCTTTCAATTGGATGAGCTATTTATGGGACTAATATTTCTGCTAAATTTATCTTAATAAAGTTTTTGTGAGTGTCCTTGGCATTGACTTTTGGTCCTTTAGGCCAATATACTCTGCTAAATCTGCAAAATCTTTAAAATCAGTTCAATCCCCGGCTTTGAGTCGACGGTGATCCAGGAAACAATACCAACCAGAGCGTTTCTCTGCTGCATTTGGACTCAGTGTTTTGGAGATGCACAGCTGGAGTGTAACTCAACCTCAGTGCACCTGGGGTCCTTCACCAATCTGACAATCCCCAGAATGAAAGCACGCTGTCCCAGCACAAGGGCCTGCGCTCACACATTCTTTCTTTTCTCACAGTGCTCTGCGCTCATCCTTCAAACTAAACAGTTTAAGCTCATTTACAGTCGTGAATAATTATTATTAGGCCCGAGCCGGTGATGACCGGGAAGGCCTATTATTATGTATTATTAATACAAAACTTGGTACATCCATAGGACACCTCAGGGCAAACAGAAAAGTCTATGACAGCCACAGCCTAAACTCAACAGGAAGTCCGCCATGTGGGGTGGAACGTGCAACCACCTAAATCACACTCCTCAAAGATGAACTCAATGTGTTTTAATCTAAAAGGCCCCAAATTTAGACATTATCTAGACACCAGTGCCAATAAAAGTTATCAGTTTGTTTTTTGACACATTTGTGGCTGTGGTCGTAATGAGCCTGTGAAGAGGCAGACATTTCTTTGGGAAATAAATGCCATTTACCAAATGCCAGGATCCTTCCTTTAGAGGACGCTCCTCCAGAGCCAAGACTAGAGCCTTGGAAAACTCCTCAGAATCTTTTGGAACTGGTAAACTTGTAGGTTTAGACAAGAAATATTTACATTTTTAATTTTTAACAAGGGTGCAGCCATTTCTGAGTCATCTCAAATCTCCAGCTAGTTCTTTGTTTTTCTCGCCTTAGCTCAAGCATAATCTATTATTTTCAAAAGTTCAGACAGATCCCAGGAAAACCAGGGAATGTGGAGACCTTTAGCCGCTTCCGGATTTTATTATTATTATTATTATTATTATTATTATTATTATTATTATTATTATTATTATTATTATTATTATTATTATTATTATTATTATTATTATATTTTGGTCAAAGGAATAAATAATAATAATAAAAAAGTAAACACATTGATCAAAAGGGTGTATATTCTTATATACTTATATATTCCTATCGCATTTAACACCGGACCCACACAATTCCATAATTCCATAACACACAAAGAAACAGTGATTGACAAGCCAGAGGGCCAATGGAAAATGCTTGAAAGCATCTTTGATTATACGATATGTTTTTATTCCCATGGAGTACAGAGTTTATGAAAACTATAATTTATTAGTATTATAAATGTAATAAAATTTAGTAAGAAATATGCATGAGTTGATAAAAGCATATCCTTACATGGTAACTGTTTGTGTGCATTTATTAAAATAAAAAAAATGAAGAGTGTTATTAAGTTAAACTAACAATAACTGAGCCTCATTACTGACATGTTTCATTGTTAGATCCATCGTGACATATTACATGTTAATTCTGTTTCACTGTATTAAGCCTTTTAAAGTAAATGGGAGTTGTTTTCCTATGTACCTTTATTTCCTCTATAACTATCAAATATCGAGGTAAATGAACTGTTCTACAGAATTACGTAGAGGAAAAGTCAGCTCATTCAAGTGTGACTTTCATTCATCACACTCACTGCTGTCTCCTCCCGAGGCTCGTCTGATAGATTTCACAGTGAGGGTCAGTAATGGCTGCTGACAGCGCGATGACAGAGGCAGCTGCTGACATTAATAGGAACCATGTGACATCTACTAATGGAGGATTAAAATAGAATAAAGCACATTGGTTTTATCACTTCATGAATTAAGATGCTAAACTTACATTTTCTTTGACCTTCTGTTTATAATTCCATGAACATGTTTTTCTCGAGTGGACCAAGCAGCTTTTTCTTCATTTTGTCTTTATTATTTTATACAAATATTTCTGATGTTGTTATGCAGCCATCCTTTACACAAATAAAGATATCTTGAGTGAAAATGGTATTGGGCAGTTGTCCGTTCTCGTCTTGAAAAAACGAGAGCAGGTTAACTCCTGAAGAATTCAAAGCAAATATGGATCATAAAATCCCATAATAACATGAAACACAATACAATAATATAATCCATAATGATTCCAGGAGAGTCTTTCACGACGAGGTGTTGTTGAGCAGAGGAATGAAGATCTAGAGACTAAAGATAAATGGATAATGCTGGGGGTTGTTTTCAGAGAATGAACCAATCATCCCATTTAAGCACGTCCTAGTGTATTTTATTCTTCTGTGACTGGCTGAGGTTTACAGATTCTTCCACCTCTCAGTTGTTCCAAAAAGACAAGGGTGTGGAATAAAATGCCATTTTCCACTAAAGCCCTGAGAGGAGGTGTTGCTAAAGGAAACCAGGCAATCACCTTGAGTCCCAAGAACTATTATAATGTAATGTGGCTACAGTACATACCATTCATAACTGTCCTACATTTCTGGCACTGTTAGCACCATCTTTTCATCCTAATATTTCATAAGCTAAAGGATATAGTTTGTGCTGCACATCTTGTACAAGTGTATAGTGTGAGTAAAATACTGCACCTGCTTTTACTTTTATCAATGTGCGTATTGGATTCAGTTTTTTTGTAGATTACTGGAACACAGCATAAAAAGTGTCTGTGGCTTGACTTTTTCCTGTGTTTTCCATGTGGAGCATGGTACACAAGGGATATTGTTGAGCAAAACTCCAGCAATATCACAGAAAGATTACCACCAACATGCTTTGTGTAGTTTGTGTCAGTTTTCTCTGACACCCTTTTGTACAACACAAATTTAAAGTCAAAACTTTTCTTTTATTGTCCCTGTCTCAAACTCCACTTTCCCCCAAAAGCAGCCCAGGGACCCTTTCTTGCTTTTCTTTAATTCAAAATATAAAAAAGATTTTTCCTCCAAAATATTACGTGATTGATTTGGCAGTATTTGGCTGTGTTCAAAGGTTGCCTCCCTTTTCTCTGTTGAGGATTTTTTTGAGCTGTTTCTCTGTTAGAAGACATAATAAGCTGGAACTAGACTTTACTGGCAGCTATTACACTTCCTGGAATGTCTTATGACAGGCCAGTGTCGACCAATGGAACAAACTTTTTGCCAAGCATTTGAATGTCCTTTGATTTTTCTTTTCTGAATAACACATTCTCCTCTATTAAAATCCTATATAATAAACAGTAGCTATCATCATTGCTTTGCAGGCAACAAAGTGATGTGTGGTAAGGAGTACAGTTTTACAGGTTTAAGTCTGAGGTATCGTTTTCAGCCCCTTCCTGACAGAGACTCCTCGGCAGGTTGAATAAACCTATTGTTTGGACAAGGCCTCCATGACACAGGCCGTTTCATTACAGAAAGAGCACAGGCACCGGGAGAATATAGTGTTTGCAACGTAACCCCTGTCTTCCCTCCGCCTTCTGTCAAAAAGGGCCATTCTCCCCCTCGGGGCTACCCACATGAGGAGGACAGGCATGGGGGCGACACACTTGAAAAAACAAACAGACACATAAGTAATCGGAGAGGCTCTGATGTAATACGCCACAGCACTGCACAGAGCAAAGAAACACCGGCTCTGGCTTCAGTACAACACAATGGCAGTGTTTTTTGTCCTGTTCCTGCCACACAGGTGTAGAGCTGTTCAAAAGACCGCATGACTGAGAACAGGATACTTGTGACCATTTAAAAGTACGATCCAGTCAAGACCAAGGTTGTTATTAGTCTAATCTCATACAAACTGGAGTGGTGCTGGGTCAGTCACTCTTTTAGAGGTGTTCCCATTGTCAAAAGAATTATGAAGTGCTCCCAGTAAGCATTAAGAGCCCAAGCCAAGATGCCAAGAAGATTTTTAATGATTGTAATGATCCGTAAATTCCAGTGCAGCTCCCGCACTGTTCCAGTGGTTACCTGCTTCTGTTATTCAATAAAGCCATTGCTAAACAGTGTCCTTGTGTGGTCATGCATTTAAATCCAACCCAGTACACGCTGCCTGACAAAGGTCGTCAACGGAAATCTTGGCTAAATTAATCCATTTGTCTTGATTGTGATGAAGCTCCAGGTTGATTGCACCATGCAGACCTGTCAGTGTTAAAACCCACTTACATCCACTTAAAGCCCATTCGTGAGCTCAGTCATCCACCCATTTGCGATTTAAACTCTCAACTGCTTAATAATAAAGATTTAAACCATTTTTCTAAACTCAATGTTGCATAGGATGACAACTTTATGGCAAAATGGGTGTAAATATAAATGGATTATGTTGTTAACCATGTCTGTCCGGTTCTCACCTGTCTCCTGACCTCTCATTGTCCTCTCAAGTCAGACCCTGCTCACGCTGTTCTCTCCACATTGTCATGGCTCCTGCCAGCTTTCCCTACATTTCCTCCTGTTTTTGTTTCCTTCAGTTTTGGGTATTTTTATATACTTCCACATACCATGGCCCTATTTTCTGTCTGCCTCGTTCTGTTTTGTCCGAGTTCAAACCAACACTATGTCTGTTCTCAGCTAACCTTTTTTAGTTCCCCTTTTAACCTCAATGTTGTCTCTTATAACAATTTCCACATGTTTCAATTAAAGTTTCCAGGTGATGACTTGATTAATTACTCCACCATTAATCAAGTCAAGTTCCTTGGTTTATCTGTAATTTCAGCAGAGCCCACAAAGTACCCTGTAAACATTAAGTACTTCCTGATAATGCTCCTCAAGCTACTCACCATCAACACTGCTTTCCATCATGTTTAACACCTGCACATGCAAACCAGTAACGAAAACTGTCAACAAAATATCATGGATACATTATTTAAGTTGCAAAGTAACCATTAGTTTCTATGAAGTTAGATTTCCTGCAGTGTCTACCCCTAGTTAAAGTTAAAACTCCTCCTCACACAGTTCCCTATTGATACTCATTCCTGGAGACTGCCACTAACTCATCGCACTAGCATCCAAAAAATGCTGATATCAGCTGCTGCTTTGTTGTTTGACATAATACTATTGCAGGTATTGCTGTTGTGGGCTGTGCATCTCTCAGTGGGTTCAAAATTAGACTGGGTCTCAGTCACAGAGAGCGCTGAGATAAGGACCACCCAGAGGCAGAGATATGGGATGAATAGCTACCAGCATGCGGAAGGATAGTCAGCCAATCACGACCTGCTACATACGAGCCACACAGTTTGATCAGAGCATGGCCAGTCTGGACAGATGATGCACAACTCAGTGAATGTGACTGAAAGACTTAAACAATGGACCAACATGGAGGCTAACATAAGAGTTACTGTAAAGACCAGGGGTGTTTCATAAGACCTGGATATGACACACCTCTTTTGCACTGTCGCCACCTCATCAGTGGACATTCGCAGTACTGCAGACCCACCCAGTCTGCAGTACTGATGGCACTTGTCACTTCTAAAATAAATAGGGGATTGATTGATTATGGTAAAACACAGATGCATGAAAGCCACAGTGCTCTTACTCTTTGGAGCAAATAGTAAAAATAAACTCTCAAATAAAAAAATTCTTCCAGCTTATCAACCAACTTTTACTTATTTACAAATTTTTTATCAATGGTAGGGTTGACTGATTCAAGATTCAGGTTTACATTGTAAAAGGTCAACAGTTAATTTTCTTTCAGCACATAAATTTATGGATCACCTTTCAAAGTATGCTTTCAAATATAGAAACTGCATGAGATCAACCTTTCAATAAATATTGTTCGATATATAAACTTGGTCCTGTTAGAGGTCGCGGGTGACTGGAGCCTATTCCAGCAGCTTTGGGCCTGAGGCGGGGTTCATTCTGGACAATGGTCAGTCAGTCGCAGGGCTGACATTTAGAGACAGACAGACAGACAGACTCTCACATTCATGCACTAGGGACACTTAAGATTTTCCATTTGACTTATACATGCATGTCTTTGGGCGGTGGGAGGAACCAGAGTACCCGAAAAAAACCCACAGTAACACGGGAAGGACATGCAGACGGCCGGGGTTTCGACTCACGACCTTTTTCATTGTTTCCAGATTATTTTCCTAGTCTGGCATAAACCTTTGTTGCTAATGATTTGACAGCAACGTTTCTGTCTAAAAAATGGCCAGGTTTCTTTCACTGCAGCTACTAAAAAATGATTGCGAGTACTAAATATGTCAAATAAAATCTGCAGCTAACAACAAACCTAACCAAATGAGCTAACACACTACATTAAAGGAGCTCAATCTGACCAGCTACAATGGGACAGGATACAAGAAAATAGATTGTCTGTTGTGAAGACATGATAAGGACAATTCATTATACACCTTTTAACCCTTCTTCTATCACAGATAAATAACCGAGGTGTAATCTTATAAAGCACTGCTGCAGACCCCTCGTTTTTTTCCTTTTGTTCGAAAAAGGTTGAGCAGAAGCATGACGTGATGGTCTTTATCCACGGGTCATTTACTCTGATTCCTCTTGACTCATCGTGTCGACACTGTGAGTAAGCTCACTTTAGCGAGCACAGGGACTAATAACTGGTCAAGCAGTGATAATGGCATTATGCACGTTGTGTCATGTTACACGTCACTCAGAATGTGAAAAGTTGAGTAGAGATGGCCTCAGTGACTGGATACAGGCAGACGTTGTTTTCACAGATGGAAGCTGCCTGAACTACATTCTAAAGTATGTTTTATCTTTTTGTTCTGACACATGATGAAATGCATGGAAACATTATATAATGAGGTATTTTTCTGTCCAACATGTATTTGTGCTAAAGTGTGTAAACCCAACACAGAAACATTTACAGTAATTTGAGAGGTAAGAATTAAAGTGAGCCAGTGTAAATAATTATTAATCTGTCTTTTTAGTGATTATGCTCTTTTGCCAAATGTCTAGAGGATTCAAATGTAGTGAGCTGAAAGTTTCCCACAATGCATCATGAAGAGTGAACAGTGATGGTCGGCAGATGCAGAATAAAAACACATTTGAATGAATTGAGTTAGAGACATTTTGCCACATTTCACAGCACTCTCTGGCTCTGGTCATTAAGGATTAAAAAGAAGGACATCCGGAAATAGTTTTGACCCACATCTTTACAAAGGTACATTTTAATAATTTGGCTCTGACTTCACATGGTGCACCGTTTCTTCAGTGGTTGCTCGAACCCTTGAGCAACCATGGCATCAGCAACTATGGAGGAATGTCCAGACAGAGACCATTGGTTCATTTTAGGCTACGTTCATCCAGGGATGAGACCAGTGCACTGTGTATGTTAAGGCACGAAATCTCCAAAGAGCTCGTCCCCACGGAGAGTCTGGCTGGAAAACTACATTGAGCCACTCCGGGAAATTTTCATAAACAATTTGTCATTGTAACGGGAGAGCTGGCACAGGCCTGGGCTTAAGGATGCCATGACCGGACCAACTTTAGCTTCAGCAGAAGTGCTTATTACACATTGTGCATTCATTCCTGACACAGCGAACCTCGGCACTCCAGCTTTTTCTCACCAAAACAGTTTGTAAGAAACCTGGTGAATTTCCACAAACCCCGGCGTGAACTCTTCGAGAGACTCCTCATCCCGGGAAAGTCCGATAAACAGCGGGCACGGAGAAAAGAGGAGGAAAAAAAAGGGAAAATGGAAAACAGAGTTGGCACTGGAGGCAGTGAGCTCTTGGAAGAAGGATGGCGTCGAAAGAAGAGTGGGCGGAGGCTGGACAAAAAAGCTCGTGACAAGTAGACATGGCATTTCCAAAGCCCCTCTTCCTTCTCCTCCAGAGTCTGGGAGATAAAGGAAGGGGATTATTCTCGTCCCCGGATCTCTGAGCTAAGACACTGCCTGGGAACAATTTGTACAGCCATTATCTCAATCCATTAGGGTTGAGAACTTTAGGCCACGCTCCGGGTCTAATCCAGCGTTGTTAAAGCTTATCATCCTTTTGTTCACTTTCTTCGTCAGTCTGCAGATTATTCTATGAAACTGGTGCCATTGGTCTGTGTACCTTTGATGAGACACATAAGGTAACATTTTTTGAATCATCAAAGTTTTAATTTCATTATCAGTTTACCCTAACGCCATCACAAAAATAAAACTGAAATGTCTTTTAACAACAGGCAAAAAATAAATCAATTTGTGCACATAAGTTTACATACGCTGGCAGTTATTTTTCAGAAAATATGAATGATAACACAAAAACCTTTCTGTCACTCTGTTAGCCATTGGGTGAAGCCTATTTTTGTCAAACAATTGCATTTATTCTTTTTAAATCAAAATGACAACAGAAACTACCCAAATGACCCTAATCATAAGTTTACTACAGTGGTCTGTCTTGAATGAACTGCCCGTTTGAGATCTCAGAGTGCGTGGCATTAGTAATGGCTTTTTCGACCGTGCAGCCCATTTTTCTTTAAGTGCCTCCTTATTGTGCATCTCGGAACAGCCACACCACTTTTTTTCAGAGTCCTGTATTTCAGCTGAAGTTGTTTTTTTTTGTTGTTTTTTTTTTTGTATCCCAAACAATTTACCTGGCAGTTGTGGCTTTAGTAGCCGTTCAAACCTGTTTGTGTCACTTGTGCACGTTTTCAGGCTAAAATTACCAGGTAAACTTTTGATCAGGGTCATTTGGGTAGTTTCTATTTCATTATGATAAAAAGATTAAACACAGTTGTTTTACAATAAATGGCTTCATCCAACTACAAATGGTTGAAATATATATGAGTGAAATAAAAGCTTTTTGTGTTATCATTCATATTCAATAAAAAATATCCCAAAAATGACAAATTCTGCCAGAAGGACATAAGGACATGTAAGAAAAAAACATTACTAAAATAAACAATTTAAACTGGACTATTCATTTCAATATAAATATACATTACTTTATTATCAAAGGAAAGTCTTAAAAACAGACTAAACCAGAATTAAGCCAATGAGGATTAAAGACAGATCTAACTAATATTAACTATAGTAATTATCTAAAATGAAATAGGTCTAAATGGATTTTAGTTAGATTTAAATAAATTAAAGTCTTTTTTGTTGGACTTTAACAGGTTTAATGTAGTTTTATGTGGATATTTAACAAGATTTTGGCTAACTTTAAATGCTTTAAGTTGGACTTTGACAGTGGTCTTACTTAGACTTCATAAGCTTAAAGTGGTTTTAGTTGCTAGTGTTTTTAAATTTATTTTTTAAATATACATTTTTATTAAAATAGGTTATGAACAAGATGGACTCTCACGGGTGGACAATACAAGAGCTCCACAAAAAACTATTTAACTTCACTCGAAAAAATCTTCAGAGACTTGAAGTCCCACTGAAGAAAGAAAACCACTGGTGCAGCCTAAGTTTTTAAACTATCTTCCAGAACATTTCTCCATTGCCTTGAGCTGATCCAAAGCCCATTCGACCTGGGCTGGCTTCTTGTCCACAGTAGAATACCGTTTTCTTTCTTTGCAGGTTCTCTCCTGGTGCTCCGGTTTCCCCCACCAACAAAAACATGTACACTATGGGACTACAGATGAAAATGAGCTGTTAAACTATAATCTGGTACGTGCATCTCTACTTCAGCTTAATCTAAAAAAATGCTAAATCTCTAAATAGGTTGGTCCCACAATAATTGTTAGAATGTTGCCTAAATGTAGCAGAAAAACAGGATGATAGTCAAACTTAGGGGAGATGTAAGATGGGCATGTGTAGGTGAACAGGTGAATAATGAAATGCACTGATTGTGTCACAATCCCTGTTTTTTTCCAGTGTTCTCCTGTTTGTCTCCCCCTCCCTTCTGTGTCCGGCCTGTGTGTTTGTCGGTCTGTTTTGGAGCTGGGCAGAGTCTCTGGAGCCTGCATTCACTCCAGCACACCTGCTGCTCACCTGCCACAGCATAAGAAGCCTCTTCAGTCCTCTACTCTTCGCCAGATTGTCCATTGCCTTTTGTGGAACACTAAATGGCTTCAACTTCTTGAAGTTTTGATATTCTTGGGTTTGTTGTAAACTTTCAAACCTACAAAACTAATTCCTAATTTTGTCTCTGTGCAGAACTCCATGCTACAGACACCTGCCTGGTCACTTACTCTACTCCACTATCCTCTGGATCCACCTCCTGCTCCTGTTTTTATTTTATTTTAATCAACATTTTGTCTGCCATTTTGGTCCACCACTGCCTGTTCATTACAACAGGTTGTAAAGGGTTCTGTGTTAGTTACTGAATAAACTCTTGACTTTGATAAACATTTTCAAATAAACATTGGCACTTTTTTGTAAACTGACTTCTTATCCTTTACTTCAAATCCTGCTTTGACCTTGTATTCACCTCCGATACGTGCTTTGTGAGCTCCAGCCACCAAACAGGCTAAACTCAAATCAGATCTGCATACCAGCGTCAAATAAGGAAGTCATGATAAAGAGGAATACTCTTACCCTTCAACACAAACACTAGGTCAAAAATATAAAAGTTCACAAACCGTTTTATCTTTGTGGATGATTTTTCTTCATAGAAAGTCCAACCACAAGCGGTTAAGTTGGATGTTGCACCAGCTCAGTGTGAAGAACAAAACGCATAAAACTAGTCAAATGTGGTCCTTCTGTTGGTTGAGTGACACTTTTGACGTTGTAGTTGTTGGTTCTAAGCTGTGCTGTGCCTTTGAGCAGTGGTTCAGTAATGGGAGGTTTGATCAGAGGGATATCAAGGCAAAAACATATACACTGTTGAAGTTTATAGAAGGAAAAGGAAAAATGTGAAACCTAAAACATAATCTATTTAGATATACATTAGCTATACATTTTAGTTATAAATATTTGTCTAAATGTATTCATGGTGTGCAGTTAATCTAAACTCCTGATGTTTGTGAGAGTTTGTCCAGTGACAAAAACATCACATTGTGTCTGGTTCCCATTAAGTTAAGCAAGTGAGACAAAAAAAGGCAAAGTCATTTCAGTATTTTACCTAAATTCTCTATCGTTAATATGTACTTCCTAACCAAGAGAAAAAGAAAAACCCGACACAGTGCTCCTGGATAACCAGATTTTTCCTCTAAGTATTGCTCAGTCGTAGGCATGTGACCATTTTGTGGAAAACAAATTTTACCATATTAGCTTGAACACACTTGATTGATACAGATGCCCACAAAGACATAACAGTCCCATCTGAATTTGCAAATCCCACTAAGTTAAATGGTGTTCATAAATTTAAAAAAGTATGCATAACAAGGAACATGAATGTGCTTCTCCTTCAGTTTTGTTTCCGTTTGAGATCGGTTTGTCAGAAACACAGAGTAATTGAAATAAAGTCTCCACTGGTTTGTCAGTTTTTTCAAGATATACAAGTGCAAAGCGTGTCATTTTGATGTGATTATACAACAGTGAAACCACTGTTTTAGCAGTGTTCAAGTCAATAGATAGAAGATAGCACTTATTCAACTCTATTTTGAACAATGCAACTATCTAAAGTATTTGAAACCGAATAAACATCTATTTCACAATTAATATGCCTTGTATGTGTCAGGTCTCAGGCACAGCTCTCCCAGAGTCTGAAGAAACACTTCTGTTCAAGTGAAAGATCCAACAAATACAGGTCTTAAACTTTTCCATTTTGGTTTATGAGTCAGCATTGGAAGTTCCTGCTTTGGTTGAACATAGAAGTCTCAAATGAAATCTTGACTCACCAGTGAGCTTTTCTAATGAATGTATGACAGTCGTCCAATTACTTTTCCTTTCCAAACAAACTGTATATACCAACAGTGGCTTTTGTTATCTTTGTTGTTTTTAATGCACATATTGAATGCATAAATGATCAAATATTTGAAGCTCACGATCTGACCAAATGTTTCCAAAAGCACAACATAAACACATCTTTTTTCAACTTGTATCTACTAAACACAGTTACAATGAGAAGCAGAAGTCTGGAAGGTCCCCTAAGACTAGCTACGGTGAAATTGACGAATGGAAATCTCATCCCATCACATCCCACCTGCGATGCCAAAGTATCCCGGCGAGAGGCCCAATGGACGTGATTACATTTATAGAGTCAAATTCAGCACTCACTTCCTCTCGCAGGATCCACGCCGGAGTCTTTGTAGCCGTGGAAGGACCTGGCTCGCTCCTACTTGGCAGCAGTAGGCCACGACTTTGATGTGTTGAAAGTTGACTTGACCTATGTTTACAGTTTAATAAATCTAGGATGGAAAGCTGTGGAAAGGACACACTGACGCAGGGTGGGAACGGATAGACGTTCTACCCGCAGCATGTGCTTCTGATTATGGCAATACACAGAGAATAGAAGGCACTGCACCAGACATGTGCATTAGTGTGAACTACAGAGGCACAGTGTTGGGGAGCATTCTTTAAAACATAGACCAAAAAGGCCAGAGGTGGAGAGTAACTGGTTACATTAAATTGAGTTACTTTTGGAATATTGTGTACTCTGTTATAAGAATTACTCTGGTCTCTGTGGGTTTGAGTTAAACTGACTCTGGAGGCGAGTGAATAGATACACAACCAATCAGAGGAAAAAAAACACATCACAAAGCCTTACCAAGTTGAGATTTTATTTTATTTTTTTATCAAGCGGAAACTGCTGAGAGGAAGGGATAGCAGACCCTTTTTACTCACCAATGTGAACAGGTATCTGACGGTTTTGAGTAAAAACATGCCTATATTTATGATTATGACAACCATAATACTGGCTATATTTTAAAAGATGGGTGGATGGATATTAGGTTGAATCTTTTTGTATTTTGTCCAGTTTTGTTGTCAGTAATGCCTGGCTGTGTTGGGGTCTTGGCAGTGCTTTAGCCATAAAGCAAATTGTCTATTATACTGTCTCCTAAAATTAAAAAAGCTAGAGAAAATAACTCTAAGTCATTAAAAGTGTACAAATAAAGATTATAAAGAGTTCTATGGCGGTGCCATATCCATCCATATTCTACCGCTTTTTCCCGTCAGGGGTTGGAGAATGTGTTTCTCTGTCACACAGGCCTAACTGTGCACAATAATGACAGTAAATGAATCATTAATGCTCTTGATTCGGCCGACAGTCAACTCAAGTCTAACACTGAGAGGTGCATTGTGTAAAACGCTGTGATAACAGATTCAGTCACAGTTAGAGTAATGATATTGTACAGTCACATCTGCATTTGTCTTGGAAAATGGATGTTTAAAGCTTTAGGTTGCTGTAAGTGTGAATCTGCACACCTTACTCTCCTCATCGTAAAGGCCAAAACACTGCACCCCACCTTAAGTGCTTCCATACGACTGCTCTACTTATTGGATATAATAAATCAATAGCCCTTTAACAGCACAAGTTATATATTTGGCTGCTCTTTCCACCTCTGCACAGGTCTAGCAGCTGGTTAAAACATCTTAGCTTTGACAGGCTCCACACACAGGGCTCCAATCACACAGTGTCAGCTCAGAGTCTGTGTTTATATGACATTTTAGTGAGTTGGCCTGAGTGAAGTACAGTAAATGTCTGGCCTGTGAAGTCCATGGTGTGGAAATGGGCTTATGAGCTCTAAAGCCACCTAAGAGCAGAAATTTATGATTGGTACAGGCTTGTGTTGTATTGATAGAGAAAATCCTGTTATATAAGGTGAACAAAACGGGGTGTTATACGAGTGCTCATGTCAGCATCGCACAATTTTACAATTTATTTCTGCTGTCTAGTAACTCCAGTAATAGCTCTACTTCTCTTTACAACTATGCATTATGGACTAAAGAGGCCCAGCAGGAATCTGAGCGTTTGCTTTAAAAGGGGTCGATGTGCAAATACGATACAGTTTATTTAAACGCTCATTGTGCCAGATAACCACAAGCAATGATCAATCAAAATCATAAGGATTACTTTAGCTGATGGCTTATGAAAGTATAAAAACATATACTCTGATGAAATCCGTCAAGACTCCAGGAGTCATTTTTCGGTATCCAAGTCAAACTGGTTTTGGAGGCCACTGGAAAGTGATCTGTTTTTATAGTGGTTACTTTTAATAATTTCTGAAATATTAAGAACATAACTTAACAATGCGGCTCAAAGTATTTGTTTTTCTCTTGGTTTCTTAGAAAACAATGAGTCAGTCTGAACGTGTAGGCAGTGATGTTTTGGACAAGTTTAATCCAAGACACTGTGTTTATTCCAAGCTGAAAGTGGTCAGAATCTTGGCAGTCAATCACAATAACACAATTTTATATTGTATTTATTGACTCTGCCATGGATGTGATAAACTTACAGCTGATATGAATATCCTTTTCTCTAATCTCCTAGAAATTATTGATTTTGTAAAACCTAAAATGTTTAGTATCTTTTTTGAAAATGTTTTAACTTTTTTGGGTTTTTTTTTTGGTTTTTTTTTCATACATTTTTTTTTCAGATGATGCACATTCTTTAAAAAAAAATTCTTGAAAATAAATGCCTGGATTTAAAAAAAAAAATAAAATAAAAAAATAAAATAAAATAAAAAAATATATGTTTTTTTTTTTCAATTTAAAATTATTGTGTAAATGACATTCTTTCAGATCTGTATAAAAATGAGAGCATATTTCTAACTCGTTGTGATGTAAAGTATATTTGAAATACCCTTTGGTCAAAGAAATTTGGTAAAATGTCTGTGAAATCATTAAACCTGACCTGCTAATGCAGTTGCTAGGACTGAATTGTATTTTTTTTCTTTCTTTTACTTTTATACTTTTACCAACAACTTACTTTACTGATAACTTTCCAACAGGATGAGAGCTCAGTCCAATTCTGAATTTAATGTGACTCAACGGTCAAAGCTGAGTCAGAGTCATGACACATCATCTTTTAGACACACTAAAAAGTTTTAATGGAAACTCTATTTGACTGTCTCTCCATGGTTCAACTAAATGTCACCATGTGCACTTTTGCTCTTATTGAATTTGCCTTTGACAGATCTTTAGAAAACATTCAATATAATATTCACCAAAGACTCAGGAACAGCTGCCTGATTCACAGCCATTTGCTTCAACCTGCATCTGTCATCCAATATTTTACAGCTCTTGCTTGGACAGCTTGCCCTGGGATCTCTCTATTGGATGTATGGTCTGACCTCACGGGGAACATTTGGCACAATCAATCTGGTTATTAATTAATCACAATATTTTCTCTGGTTACCACAGATGGAAGCCTTTACTTAGGGCTGGGGCTTCCATTATCAGATGACGAGAGTGACCTTTGGGAGCAGAGACCAGGCCATGTGAGCGCACTCGCCTGTGTATGGAGTTCTTCTTCACTGGTTTCTCTCAAACAAATCTCTCAAGACTCTTCGTAGACGTGGTAGCCACATGGGTAATT
>JALDNG010000030.1:105000-122500 GCA_024349245.1 Neodontobutis hainanensis
TTTATAGTAAATTGCAATGATAATTTTGTTTTTAGCAACATATTCCATCATTTTCCATGTTCCATGTTTTATTAAAAGCTTCAGAGAAACTAACTGCATTCCTCGCACCAGTCCTCACTTCCTATTTTCTCCATTCATCGACAAAAATAGTCTTAGAATCATTCCATGGCACACAGAGTTTGTTGACACTGTGCCGTCTTCCGAACTGGAATATTGTACCCCACTTCACTCCAAACACTCCCAAATGTGCTGCTAAAACCAACAGGAGCAAGCAGAATGCAGAGGTCAGACTGCTCTTGTACATGTTGCGTTTTATTTGAACGACATGTGCTAAAGATAACTTCAAGAGCGCAGACCTGCCAGAGAAAACGTTGGATGGCATAGTGTGTGGTTTCCTGAAAAAGTGTGACAGTTTCTAAGAAAAGCCCTGGCTTGTATTATTGCATAATGACTGTGTATTTCTGACACCAGATTTTTCCCCTTCATGTCTCCGCTCTCGGTCTTGACGGAGACTTTGATGTCGGTCCGGCCGGCACGTGTCAAGTATAAGCCAAAAGCAATGAAGCTAGGAGGCTATACAACATCAAACCTATTAATGCCATAAATAAACCGAGCTGAGCGAGAACACAGAAACAACATTTACCTTTTTACAGGAATGGTTTGATGCACCCGCGGAGCTTCCCGTCAAAGATAAATGTGAAAGTTTGTTGCTTAGCCAATTATCAAAATTATCTAATTTCTTTCCAATGCAATGGATCATATTTATTTTTCTACTTTATACAAAGAATTAGTCTGGTCCCTCTCGATCAAAGAAACAAAAGCATTTGTTGCTTTGTCAAAGCATACTCCTTTCAGATAAAAAGTTTTGATTGGTCCAGTCAGAGGGAGCTTGGTGTAAATAGGCTTGAATGGGAGAGGTTACAGACCCACTTTACTTTGCCAAGAATCGGTCGGTGGCCAATAGAGAAAGACAAAATATCTTCTCTAAGTGCTTATTTAAGCAGTTTTTAATTTGCCTGTTTTGCTTTAAAACTGAAAATGTAGCTGTGGCGTATGGACATATTCATACGAGAGAGGTCTAAAACGTATTCCTGAAGGTGCATTATCAAATAAAACAGGACTCATGTGTTTTACTGTTTTAATGTTTTATATGTGAAAGATTAGTTAAACAGACTTTAGACTGAATTTGGTCTATGTTAACTTATATTTCCCCACAGCTTATTCATTAAAGTCCACCTCAGTCACAGGAAAATGTGTACATACAGTGAAGGACAGACCGCTGTGGAACTCTTTCAAAACTAGGACAAGTGATGGGACAGGAGGCCAAACAGGTCCCAACAGGACAGGTTTGTTTTGGCTCATTATCACTTAACGAGAGTTTTTGCGTGTATGTAAAACAGACAATGGCTGTAGCCCTTTACCCTTTGGGGCATTAAAAGCTTTTATAAACTTCATCTGTGCGCTTCAATTAAAGGGCAGCTCATCTGACTCAGAGCTCATCAGCAGATGGTCTCATGTAATTGAACCTGGATATTCTCTTCCTAATGAGACACCAATAATTTTATGTCTGTTTTTCAAATACTATGATTTTGCAGGACTTTAACAAGGTGTTGGAGACTTGAATGTGTTTTTGTGTCATCTACAAAAGGTAATTGAGCAGTGCTCTCTGGCAGCACTGCATGACCGAGGCATGTTTTAATGAGAAATGTTTCTAATAAGAAGCATTTCTGTCTGATGTTTGAGCAGCGATGACAGGTTATGGTTGTGTTTAAGCAAATGTGCAGTGTACCCTAAAAGATTTATTTATTTATTTATTTATTTATTCACATTTTTTATGAGGAATAATCTCTTGACATGAATCATCTCGTTTTCGAGGGGGTCCTCCTTCACATGGGACACTTTAGAGTTGCCAGTTGACCTATACATGCATGTCTTTGGGCGGTGGGTCTTTGGGCGGTGGGTCTTTGGACGGTGGGTCTTTGGGCGGTGGGTCTTTGGACGGTGGGTCTTTGGACGGTGGGTCTTTGGGCGGTGGGTCTTTGGGCGGTGGGTCTTTGGACGGTGGGTCTTTGGGCGGTGGGTCTTTGGGCGGTGGGTCTTTGGGCGGTGGGTCTTTGGGCGGTGGGTCTTTGGACGGTGGGTCTTTGGACGGTGGGTCTTTGGGCGGTGGGTCTTTGGGCGGTGGGTCTTTGGGCGGTGGGTCTTTGGACGGTGGGTCTTTGGACGGTGGGTCTTTGGGCGGTGGGTCTTTGGGCGGTGGGTCTTTGGACGGTGGGAGGAAGCCGGAGGACCCGGAGAGAACTCACGGTAACACGTGGAGGACATGCAGAGATGATCATGATGATTCAGCAGTCCACAACGCACAACATTTCTATTTTCTAATGTATGTCACCATACATGTATGATTCATGTTAAAAAAAAAAAAACTTTTAATGTCATTTGATCACATTTGAAAACCTAGTTTATAGACTATATACTATAGAGATGATTATTGTTCTAGGGTTATCTTGTATTATGTAATGATGTGAGGACACTGCCAAAGGTAACTAATGCTGTCCAAAAGGTAAAGATGTGATGTTTTTGATACAAGGGAGGTTCTGTATGTTCACATAGACATCATCGTTAAAAGTGTTGAGTCAGTGATGTGTCTATACCAGTCTCTGATTTTTCTGGTAGACTGAATGAAAGTTAGGTTTGTTATCTGTGGCTGATTTTACCGGATATGTTTCAGCTAAATAAACTACTGCTCTCCATTTACGCTTAATGGTGCATTGCTGATGACTGAAGAAGAAAATGGTAATTATCAATGCTTATGCTAATCTCTTCAGTTCAGAAATCTTTGATGAGCAAGCACTGGCCCTGCAACCATCTGTAAAACTCTGCGTCCTGTAGTCTTGCTGGTTTAGCCTTTTGCGTTCATTGGTACTGCCCCAAAAACTAATGAGCCTTCTGAAGCAAAATGAAAGGATGTTTTGGACAAGAAGCATGGAAATGCTTTTCTAGACTATGACACAATACATTTGTGTTTTGGCTCCTCATGGCATCATGAGATTTAGAAGACTTTTCACTGAAGTAGAAGACAATTACTGATGCTGTGTCCATCTTTGCCTTTAATTTGAACATCTTTTCAGGAATATAAACATCATCATTATGTATGTGTAACTCAAAGTTCTTCATGGGATGTTAGTTGCCGTTCTGTGTGAGTCCATTATAAAATAATCCTAAGCCTCCAATGGTTGGTGCTTGTAGCCTTTAGCTGTGTAACCTAAATTCTTGGATGAATAGAGCAGAACATGTTGGATATCATTTACCAAAATGGTTTTGTTTATGAAGAATTGGATTTTTGGTGCTTAATAGCCTGTCACCTCTAATACATCTGAGTCTCCTTTACTGGAGTTGCCAAAATGCACAGCGAGTCTGTGGTCTAGTATGTGGGTCTATGGCCACATACATCACCATCATTTAAACAGAATACTATATGATCAAGAGCTTACAGTCTTTACTCTCCACTATTGTTTGTTGAACTCGGCGTAAACCTAGCCGATAGCCTTCTCACAGTCTGACACTATGAGCAGATAAAGTAATAGTGGAGCCAGAGTGACATTTATGTGCATGGAGCAATGCAGGCAGAATATGAATTTGGCAAAAGGCTCTCTCACTGTATTAAAAAGATGCAGCCGGAGATAAGTCATCAGATGGCATTTTATTTCAGCACTGTGCAATGTAATGCACTGTAAAATCATTTTACAGACTAATGAATTATTCTACACAGGCTACAATCCAAAATGCGTTCATTTAGACACACATTAGTATAAATATAAAACCTTTTCCAAATAAACAGTTTTATCACCTGGCTGTGCTGTTCCAGGTTGGTATGTCAGCTATGTTCCCTTTTAATTGTTTGATTGTTTGGCGTATGACTAACCGTCTTGTTGCTGGGTATTAACGGGTTTAAATGACAAATGTAATTAGTCCAATGAAAAACACGGCTGTTAATGTTGCTCCTGGTTAAAGCTGCTGTTGACACCTGAGCATTCCCCAGAGTCCCGTCTTGGCTCTGTCTAGACTGCTGTAATAACTTCAGGTAATCACGTAGGAACAGAGTGTGTCAACAGTGGAGCTGATGTGAAAGACTGCGCCGTAAAAGTGAGTACATAGCTGCTCAACAAAAGCCACGACTGTCATCGCGGTATGTTCGCTGTTCCATTAAAATGTGTGTTTAGATCCTGAGATAATGGTTACACTTAGCAGCAAATACTGTTCTGCTCACATACCGTGGCAGAATATGTGATTGTTTGGTCATTTTTTTAGAGAATATGAATAATAACACAAAAACCTTTCTGTCACTCATAGTTAGTGGATGGGTGAAGCCATTTATTGTCAAATAATTGTGTTTACTTTTTTTAAAATCCTAATGACAATAGAAACTACCCAAATAAAGGCAGCAGTAGCTCAGTGGTAGAGCGGCCGTCCTTTAACAGCTGAAGTCTTTTGGGGTAGTTGTGGATGAGGCTCTTTATTTTCTCAGATGTAAAGATGACCATTCTTTTTGGCAAAAAGCCTCCAGTTCCTGTAAATTCTTGGCTCTTGTATGAACTACAGGTTTGAGATCTCAGAGTGGTTCAATGACACTGAGGTCAGGAGACTGAGTCCAGAACCTTCTCTTTCTGCTGCTGTAGCCAACGACAGGTCGACTTGTGCTTTGGATCGTTGTCCTGTTGGAACGTCCAAGTACATCCCATGAGCAGCTTCTGGGCTGATGAGTGCAAATGTTCCTCCAGTATTTTCTGAAAACATGCTGCATTCATCTTTTCCTGAGTCTTTGTAGCTCACACATCCTCAAAACATCAGCTCCACCTCCATGTGTCACAGTAGGACTGTGTTCCTTTCATCAGAGCCTTGTTGACTCTTCTCCAAATGTAACTTTTATGGTTGTGGACAAAAAGTTCAATTTTGGTCTCATCACTCCAAATTACGTTTTTCCAGAAGTTCTGAGGAAGGAACAAAGAAGTGCTGGCTTCCAATAATACACAAAGTGAAGAAAAAGATCAAATAGGAAACATAAGGTGGAGATATAGAGATTGTGGGATAGTTTGAATATTGAAGTTATGGCTAGCTCTAAATTTTGGTTTGATTTATGATTAGTATTTTGCGTTGGTCCAGTTAATTTTTTCTTAATAAAATAAAAGCATGCAAGGTCACTATGCCGTTGATGACCAACTAAACTGGTGAAAAAATGCATCTTTAACTTTAACGAACATATATTATTTAAGTAAAATTCCAAAATGTGTAATAGAGTAACTAAAGACATTGGTGGCATGGTGAGTTGCACTGACTCTGTACTTTTCTGGAGAACAGAGTTGTGAGTTGAGCAGTTGATATGTAGTGTGTAGCAATGCTAATTTGGGCATTGCTCTCTGAAATGCAACTGCAAAAAACTGTCAGGACGTTTTTCAAACTGACGCACAAAACCCACTCTTTTAACAAAAGCTTCCAAAACTTCATTAAACTACTGTACATAAACAGGTGCTCACCTAACCTCTCTCTGAAGCCTGCCTCGGGGCTCATCATTAATTTGTATTCATAAATATATCGTCGGGTCAGACCTGAACGCTCCACTGGCCAACACTGAGGCGTTCAGCGCTTCTTCCTGAGCAGCTCGGTTACACATTACTCAGCTGCTCAGTGTCACGTGGAGCTTTACGGACTCCGGTGCAGACATATGTTTGACTGCACCTCCTGTCCACTCTGTTTTTGTTTCTGTGGTGAATGGTTGGTTGGAATGCAGTCCTGTTCATTCCCATCAGCTATACAATCTAATTAAAACACAGCGAGCCTCTCTGCCCTCATTGTGATTGTTTGTTTAGCCTTCGTCAAACAGGCTTTGTGACAAGAATGTAGTGATAACAGAGGCTCCACAGGTTCAGTGTGGAAGAAATATGTCCAAATATCAGATTAAAAACAGTAAAAATTAGTTCTTGTTAAAGGTGTGTGATTCACTCTACACCCCAGTGTCTTCTTGAATTTAAATTTCAAGTAAAAAAAAGTCTATAAACCAAAAACAGATGGATATTAGTTTTATATCAACATCAACATGTGCCTGGAAGTATCGGGATTTAGACAAGTCATTTGTAGCCATGACTAAGTCCAGACAGCATCAAAATCATGTCGGGACCAAAACTTTTGGGGAATAAGATTATGACATGGTCAAGAGTCAAGAAAAGTACACAAGAGAAACCAAGGAATAGTTGCAGCAGACCAAGTCCAGGTCAGACTTGACTTAAGATCTAGAGTCTTCTATTTCTTAAATGAATGAAAGGGGTGTCAAGACCAGTCTCAAGATCAAGAGCAGACTTGAGTTCAGCACTAGTGTTTTAATTATTATGGTCTTCTCAAAGTCAACAAGCAAAAGCACAGGGTCGTAACAAAGTCTGGTTGAATGGTTTATTGAATGGTTCCCAAATATTTATCTGAGTTAATAACTCTATATGAGCTTCACAGGACTAGGATTCATCAAAGGGTCGTCTTCTGCGTCCGGACTAAACATGGACAGGCTTTATTTAGTTTTTCTGTTGCCAAACTGTGGAACTCCTGTCTAAATATCTAAGACCTAAAACCACTTTCTTAAGCTAAAGAATCACTTTTTTAACCCATTTGTTCTTTTTGTGCACACTTTGTTTAACCCTTTAAAATCAAGCCTGTTTTTGGTGTGTCTGCTTGAAAAGGACATGTCCACAGTAAGACATAACAGACAGACAACAATCTTCTTAAATAAAAGACATATTTGGATTTACCAGCTGTTTTTAGAATCCTGTTCATAGACGGGAGTTTGTTGGACAGGCTGCAGACTTTCTGGATGGTCTCATGGAGAAGGATATGGACACACAACACAAGACCCGCAGCACAGTGTAGTATTGAATATACAAGTCTGGTATATTATATAACCTAGTATTGCAATGTCACAGTGTTTACTGATAGAGTCTAGACTCTGCCTCTTACCCTTCACTTTCAGGAGCACAGCAGTCTTCATATGGTGTACATTTTCAGCGTGAAACAGCGACCGGTGTTCGGACCAAAGTTCAGGCTGCGCCCAGTCGGGGACTCCGGACGTTAGCAGTGGGGTGATATTTGACGTTGGAAAAAATGCTGGGTGTAATTTGTCAAAGCTGACACCTCAAATAGGCCTGATCTAAACCTGTGAAACTGTTAAAGCCTTAACAAAACAGAGAAACTCCCATCGAGATCAAATTCTTTCCCTGAACAAGTATCGCGCCAAATCAGCTCCGAAAACCTGGGAGGGAAAGGAGAATGACTAATAGTCTCCTCCACAGAGAGAACAGTTCGTCTCAGGAGAAGAGTGCTTTTAAAGACTCAAGTGTTCTCCATCCTTTCCACTTTTCTGTCTCTATTTGAAGCAACAACAACTCAATCAAATCCATCTTTGTCATATTTAACAGATTTAATTCACATTTTTCCACATCTTTTGTGAATATATTTTGTATTGTTTGCAGTGGAAACACGGTTAAACAACAATATCCCATGTAAAAATAGCTAAATGTACACTCACTTCTATTGAGGATGGTATTATATAAAGCCACAAGAAAGAGCAAGTACTAGTTAACCACACAAAAGCTCTGAAAGCCTTTGAACTAACGACAACTCTAACTCAAAAACCTGGGAGTGAAACAAGCATGAGTAATATTGTCCTCCGCAGAGACTCAAGCTTTTCAAAGACTTAAGTTTTCTCCATCATCCTTACCTTTGTGTACTCTCTCCAAGGCAACAACTCAATCAAATGTCTCCTACTTATTTCCATAAACAGATTACATTTCCATTTTATTTCATTGAGTCAATTTTTGCTCACTGGAGACAGATTTGTCAATAGTTGTGTGCATAAACTGGAATGGAACGTTTAAATGTTTTAAGTTTTATAGCCTCGCAGTGTGTTTTAACAAATGAACATGTCAAACTGTAAAGTCTTTGTATATACGAGAAAGATAACTCTAACAGTTTGAAATTAGACAACATGAGTCTGCGTCAGATTTGAACTTTTCTCTCAGCTGATTGGTCCAGTTTGAGTTTGTCTTTTAGCTGTGTAGACTAAGTTACCAATTAAAGCTGCTCTAAATCAAACCACCTTCTTAAGCCAGACAACTCAGACTTTGCTCAAACTAAATCTGAACTTATCTGGATTTTAAACAAAAAATGTCTTTGTCCAACATGCCTGTGGTCAAGTGTCCTACACGAGACAAAAGTGTAACAACAGTATTTGACATAAACAATAGCATTGTCTTTTGACTCAACCAGTCAAGGCTGTTGACCTGAGGCCACGGTCTGCTCAATTCTTTAAAAGGTAGTTTTTCTTTTCTGCCACTGTCACCAAGTGCCATCTCATATTTGACTGGTGGATTTCTCTGACAATAAACGTAACAGGATGGTCTAGACCTGCTCTGATCGGACACTGTCATGAGAGGAATGTGTTGTGTTGTGGCGCTAAAATCAGAATAAAATTCTACAGTGGCATAGAGTCATTGTAGAAAGTGACAGACGAGAAAAAACACAAGGAACAAAGAGAGGAAAGGGGAAGGATAGATATCAGTGGGGATTTAAAATACATAAAAGACTGTCTAAGAGGGCTCAGTGTCGGATCATGAATTTCAGAAGATGAATTTTATATTCTGGATTTAATGGGAAGCCAAATAAAGGAGACTAACCCAGGGGGGCTGTGCTCTCCTGTGAGATCCCAGACAGAACTCAACCTAAATTATATGGACAAGACCAAAAAATAGCACTCTCTTGGAAATGGAAATGTGCCTCATTCTCATTTTTCTTTCAGCGAGAGGTTCAAATATGCTTCATATTTATGGAAAACAACAATGTTTGCCCATAACATTCATTCCTGCTTTATGATTGTGAGAACGTTTATTGAAGAAAGGTTAAAACAACTCTCCCTAACTCTGCGCTGGTAACTCAGTGCCAGTGTGTTCCAGTTTACGGTGATACAGTTGCTAAGGAGCCGCTGTCTCCTCAGTTGCTATGCCTTTTATAGTATTCCCATGGACGGCACAGAGCATGTTCTCACACACTGAAGCTGAGCACGTGCGCAGATGACGATCCACTGTAGAAAGCCTTTCAAAC
The DNA here is from genome assembly GCA_024349245.1 of Neodontobutis hainanensis. NCBI lineage: Eukaryota > Metazoa > Chordata > Actinopteri > Gobiiformes > Odontobutidae > Neodontobutis > Neodontobutis hainanensis. Next base: position 114,139 of record JALDNG010000030.1, read on the forward strand.
CTGTGCCAAGATCAATTTCCATCAAAGGCCCTCAGAGAATAGTATCCCAGCATCTCCTGGACACCACTCAAGTGTACTTTGGAGAGAAAAGCAGCGAGTTCAGGCAACATCACACAGCGCTAAGTCATGACAGAGGAGGTTCACAAGGCCGTCTGCAGTTTGTGTTTGAACTGTGTTCATTTAGAGTTTCATTTCATTATAGTTCTGTTTAGAAGAAAGGACCTCACTTAAGATGTTTCTGTTTCAAATGTGTCAGTGTGAAGTCTCTTCTTTAAGCACAAATTAAGCAAGTGGTGCCGCTTGGTTAACAATCCCACTCTGAAGAAATAAGGCCAGGTAGTGGCAGTTTTAACCAATCCCTAAACATTTAGTGCAACTTTTATTTATTTTATATCAACTTTTTTCCAGTTGCAGCAACCTTTTCAAAGACGTTCAGTTGCTCAGACCATTCCAACACTTGATTCTTTACCGTGCACTGCAATGAGGTGTGCACAGAAACAGACGGTAGCTGTGATGAAGCCTATAGTCAAGCATTTTCTTCACAGTGCTTTTATTCCATGCATTGTCATTGACTTAAAGTAGTAATTAATCATCTCTGCTTTGGTCAAAACTTTATTTCACAAACTACAACAGCCACAGAGGGTCAAAACTCAAACTGCAAATTCCTACTGGGATTAGATAAGACTGGTGTAATGTTTCATTGTTTATCTACAGCAAGTTTTAAACTAAGTTTTTACCAAAGTTTATAGATGCAATCTTAAAAAATGTCAAGGGTAAAATACATAAAAGATTCAGGCCAATATAATGAGTCAGGACTCTTGGAAATGATCTAGATCAAACTGTCCATGATGTGTTTTTTTTCATTTTTCCATTGTGTGTTAGAACCAAGTCAAACAGCTTCACAATTCTGATTTACATCTTTACTTACAACAAGCACTGCTCTGTCCAATATCAAATAAATACATGAGACGTAATGTTCCTGCATTATTAAAGCTTCTTTTGTCTCTCAGATCCCAGAGATCTGTGCCATTGTCATTCAGCAAAAACAACATTTTAGCTGCAACTCAGTACATTCTCAAGCCAAAAGAAATAAAACCTCATGCTTTATGCAAATATTTGAGTGTGTGCTCCAAAGATGAATAAATCAGGAGGGAGGTGCTTAACTGGACAAAGTATTGATTTGAAAACTCCACTTAAATCTTCAAAAGTCACAGCACTAAAGTACAAGAATGAAAGCTGAGCCCAGTTATTACGAGGTGAGCTAAACTGAAAGTCAGTGGTGTACATTACTTCAGAAAGGTGCAGCATGTTCAAAGGCTTGAGTTCTCTCCTGTAGCCTGAAACTCAAAACCTGCCAGAGCACAGCGTCTCCTCTCTCTGAACTGTCACAGTAGTTGGTTTGTTCCCAGACCTGTCACTGAATATGAGGAACGCTTACACAACCCGTGACGCACAAGCATCACATAGAGGTGGACAGTCTAGGTCCGCTAAAAGACAGATTCAGCAAATGTATTCATCATTGAAGCAACACAGTAAAAATCAATCTTCTGAAGTGAAGAGGATCAGAGCTGCCTTATCACTGAAGATGTACTACAGGCCTTTACCTTGTCCAGTTAAGTGCAGCTAAAGGACGCAGGGGATAATAATAATAATGAATTGGACTTATTTAGCAGCCTCACATTTCCAAGGGCATCCCAGAAGTGTGGCAACATGTGCAACACAGTAATCTCACAGTCTAAAACAGACGGTAAGTGTGAGGAAAAGTACCTGTGGAGGAAAGGCAGAGAGAACCCCCGAAAGGTCCTGCCACAGAGATGTGCTGCTGTAACTGCTGCTAAACACACCAAATATTACTGTTAAAAGTAGATAAAAACAGTCGGACTCACTTTATCTGGTATTTGTTGTGCTCAGAGCAGTTCATAAACATAAAATCCTGTTTAGAGGGAATCAGCAGGAGTAATAAATACATTTTCCTCAGTTCTTCATAAAAGATCCATTCTCTTCGGCCCTGTGTCAGAGGTACTGTCCAGTTTTTCACTTAGCAGTATTAAACTAAGCAGCTCAGTTCCATACCCTGCACAGTTGTTGCTAAAAAGGCCTAATGTGAGATTTAACATTATAACCTAAGCACCATCAACTTTAGCAGCATCCTAAAGTCAAGAGCTTGTATTTTTAAAGTGTAACAATAGAAATTGAGCATTATCGTCTGTTTCTATCATCAATCAAAAGCAAAGCTCGGCTCCAGTTTCACACAAAGCTCTTTGGCAGATTTTCTACAGTGCTGTAGGTTAAAATAACTTAATATTTATGTGCTCACATCAAACACGGGTTTCTTACCAGCAGCATTGTGTTCATGAGATTTTTTACAACACTAGGAAAAGCCTGATTTCTGGGAAAGTGGACGTAATATGGTGATTTAATTTCCTGTAAGACATCTGTGATTATGGATTTTGTCGGCTCAGCATCGTTCCTCATAAACAGTGAAACAACCGGACAAACAGAGCAGTGGCCAAAGAGACACAATATTCCTGAAAAGTCAACACGGATGAAGGTCTAGAGGGATGATCAGTCGAATGTGAGCGTCCATCCCTCGCTCCTGTTCCTCTTCTCAGATGTTGTTTGGGGTTTGTTTTGGATGAGGCGCATGTGCTTTTTGTGTTTTCATATTCTGACTCTCACTGTGAGCTGCTCTCAAGTTTCTCCAACATCATGTGCACTCGTCCTTCTCAAGTTTTAGGACGTCAAGCATCATGGGAAAATTATACTGGGCTCTGATTACACAGGTTGTAAAGGCTTACTCGTTGTGTTAACATGGGGAACTGGCTAAAACTCACACAGCACACAAAACACAAATGAAAGGGGGACACCACATCAGAAACTGTTGGTTGTAAAGCGGAAGGACAGTCATGACTCAACACTAAAACAAAAATGCTTCAATATACAGTAGTCATTTATTTACCTGCTGAGGTTTACACTGGATGGCTGTGGACAGTATTGTCTTTAGTTTACTTTATGTTGCATTTTGTGTTTTGGAAGCAGGACCCAATAAATGTTTTACCCAATAAATCCTGAATTATTAACAGATATTAACAGTGAAAAGTAGTATCCTACATATTTTTGTTAAATGCAATGTATGAGCCAATTTGTGCAGCATACCGTGTGGATAAAACATTCATTATTTTTACTTAATAGAAAGAATATATACAGCTTGTGTGTGTGTTTAAATACATTTATCTGGTGTGTCTAGCTTTTGTCAAAGCTTCAGAGTCTACTATAAAAGCTGCTTAAGTCGGTTCAGTTAACTGAGGCACAAAGGTCACTCACTACTTTTTCTGCCAACAAATTAACGGTAGTTTGATTTCTACTGTAGTGCTATCAGAGTGTTGTGTTATGTCACTCATCATGGTTTCTGTCCGTCTCCATTACTGCCACATTCCTGTTACAGGGAGCAGCATTAAAGAAGTGCATAATGCCGTGCTTCAGGGCACAGAGTGACTCATTCTTTTTACACAGATGATGTCATCCCCAAAAGCTGTTGAAAGGTTAGCTGATTCGAGGCATTTCTGTGGCAGACTTCATGATAACATCACTGGGCTGTGTTAGTTGTGTCTTTAAAATTGCATGGCCCCACTTTTGCCCCATTGCCATCTCCTCAGCCCACTCCCTGCTGCTCGACTACAGTAATGGCATTGCTTTGTTCCCTCAGCAGCAGTGTGAGCACTCTAAAGTTAGACGGACAATTTGGGCGGGCTGTCATGGGGCTAAAACATATGAATATTTAACGACATGTCTGTAGAGTGTGTGCCAGATGAAAAGTGTTCATGCACAGTTCAGGAGTTAGGCTGGCCACACATTAAATGATTATTTGCTGATCTTTTTTGTTGCAAATGTTGCTGATGTAATGATTAATCAAAACCAGAATGTGTGGGATTACTCAAGCTCGGTTTATTAGAACCTCTTACAAACTCCTGTCCGTTTGTAGGAGTGTAACATGTATTTGAACTCCGGTGTGGTCTCAGTGTGGATCCCTAGTGTGTTTGATGAGAAGAGAAGAATTACAGATAATGTGACTTTCATCAAAGGTACAAAGAATCTAATCTAAGAAAGGTCCAGGCTTTGGCTCTGGTGTGGAGTTTTCATCTTCTCCCTGTGCTCAGACGTGTTTCCACCGGGTACTCCAGTTTTCCCCACCAACATCAAAACATGCTGGGTCACTGCTGCCAACAGTGAATTTTCCCTCAGAGATAATAATCAGATAATAATAAAAAACTCAGTCTCAGCTGTTGAAGAAACAAGATTCAAGTGCACTGCTTCTGCGTACTCCCACTTTTTTAAGATTTATTCTGTCGTGAAGTGCAGTGCTCTCCATCCCCCTCCCCTTGTCTCTATGTGTGTGTTTGTCTTGTTTGTCTATCCCTGCTAGGTCCTGGGCGGTTCCTCGTTTACACTCACTCACCTGTTGAGGTGATGCCACACCTGCTAATCTTCCACCAATCACCACCACCAGTGTAAGAGTCCTGCAGAGCTCCACTTCAGTGCCACGTTCTTCTGTCACGATTAGTGGTGCTTACACAATCAGACTCTTTGGAAATGGCTGAACCCCCCACCCCCCTTTTTCCGTCTTTCCAGTGCCTCCTGTGTTGTTAGTTCCTGTTTCTGTTTTCCAGTCCTCCATCCAGTCTGCCACTCCACTACACCTCTGGATGCTCAGGACTTTACTTCCCATCAGCCCTGTCCTTAAATAAATCAACTCTTTTTTTGGCTGAAACCTTGTTTCTGTAAATATTTGGGCAAGTTTGTTTTGTAATGGTTTAGTCAGCCTTTTGGTCCAGGTGACTGAGGGATAATACTGTCACCAACTGCAAAGGGAAAGTCGCCCCAAAAACAGTTCAGCCACAAAAATGTTGGAACTTAAATTTTTCTGAATTACAAATTGGTTTGTAATACAAAACCATCTGGAAGAGCTTCTACCAAAAGCCTTTGCAAAGTGCAGGTACCTTCACCGTAACCACCTAGAACCATATCATTTTAGTCTCTGATGAAACCTGAAACGCGTCTGTAACTGACCCTTGGTTCAACTCCAGGTGTCACCATTGGTCAGTTACTGAAATACTGCTTATTCAGACCAATAGTGAAAATCCTCCTGAACTGCACATGGTCTTTATCAGGAGAATTCAGCTGCTGCACAAACTAAACTTTTACTCCTTTTGTAAAAACTTAGAAGATGCTTTTGTTCAAAGCGACTTACATTAAGGTTCCATTTACCAGTGTTACAGCTGGAACACCACTGGAGGAAAGCAGAGTTTAGTGTTTTGCCCAAGGACACAACGACAGTACAAACTGTGGGGAGAGCGGGAATCGAAACGCCTGCCTTCTGGTTGAAAGACGACCGCTCTGCCAAATATTGGCTTATATTTGTTTAAAACTACCACTGACTCATTTGACTTCTTGGAAAAAGTCCTTGATGCCAGAGTCGAGTGAAAGTACCTCTTACCTACTTTTGTTCATGATGCAAAGACTGGTATATGTCATGTATATTTCCCAGTATGTAATCTTAAGTCAGTCCACAGACTTATCAGCAGAAAGGCGGCTGATTTCTTAATAGGGGCTCCTGGCAGGGTCAAACTCCATTGACTCATTGGGTTATATATGGGCCATGCATCAGTTCCTCTGCAGCAGCTGTGTTTACCTACAGATTAGAAACATGCAGGAAAAGGCTACTGTGGCTTCTTCCTCTGCTCGGCTTTCATCTACCCCTATGTTCTTCACAACCACACCTCCGCATTACAGCGTTAACCCCTCAGTCACCTGTACTCAGCAGCTGTAGGTTACAAACCCGAAAAGGGTTTAGTTCGATCTTTGACTTAAATTTCCAGCCATTTTTATATTTGATGGAAGTATTACCTTCAGAAGCCAATACCACCAGCACAGAGGGAACCCCAGGACAGGAAATGAACTCACTGGAGAATGTCCAACACCTTTAAGTCAGGATAACACACTACACTTGAGATTGTGATTTCTAAATGGGGAACACAATAACAGTAGTGACACATTTAGATTTGCCTGCACATGTTTGAAGCCATGTTAGTGCCGCTACATGGCTTTCTTGTTGACAAACTGTTATGTAGTGTTGTCTTTTTTTGCACCTCGTCCGGCGTCTCTGATTGGTTAATAATCCTCTTGTAAACCCCGCCCTCAAAATCGAATGCAAGCAACAGGGCACCAGACTTACTTCTTTGTATCAAATAGAAGAAGTTAGTCGCGGCTGGCCAGGCTAAATGTTATCATGGATACGAGGAGATTTAGGACTAGATTAAAGTTCTAAAAAAGTTGCACTGAAGCTGCATATGGGACAGATTCTGACTAAAGGTTGCTGCCCAGTTTAGAAGATTTCCACTTATTTTCTTGCTACACAAACCCCTCAGGTACTTTGTAGATACATGCTAATGCTGCAGGTTGTTGAAATACTTGCAACATGCAATTTTAGAATATAATCCATTCTGTCAATGTGGTTACTTACATATATCTTATAAAAATGCCTAAATCCTAATGCATGTGGGGACCTTTGTTAAGCAGAACCTGTGATGCTAAATTGTAGCTATCCTTATCATGCTGGATTAGACCATAACAGGAAAGGACTCAGTGGCTTAAGAAGGATTCTCTGACTGTAGCTCATGCATTGTTCGACCCTGGGTCTCAAAAACAGTCATGTCAACACTCATTGACATTCAATAAGAACTGCACATTGGAGCATACAACAATAAAAAGTTTTTGGCTTCTGGATTTATTTCCTCGCACAATCAAGGTTCCACTGGTTCTGACAAATGGGCCAAAAGTAAGGACAGAATGAGAAACTTAAATTGAACATGATTTTCACTTATGGGGCGGAGGGTGGGCGATTCGATCATCGCTTGAAACATCCCAAAACATCATAACATCCCGCTCCCCTCCACATACTGTCGTTGTGTCCTTGGGCAAGACACTATACATACATTGCCTCCAGTGATGTTCTGTAACACTGGTAATGGCTTAATGTATGTTACGTGCTTTGAGTGCCTACTACAGTAGGTGGAAAAGCCCTATATAAAGATTATTATTATTATTATTATTATTATTATTATTATTATTATTATTATTATTATTATTATTATTATTATTATTATTATTATTATTATTATTAATTTATGCAATTTACAGAACACATTAGCAAGTTCTAACCATTTTGAAAGTGAAGGTGTTCTGTGATATAATGTGGTTATTAACTGATTAGATTTAACTGAGATAGACTAAGACCATTTAAAAGTGAAATGCAGTGAGGATCCTACATTAAATTCATTTCTACTTGTGTTTCCATTGAGGTGTTTAGTGACAAATGTCCCGGCGCAGTGGAAGTTCAGTCAAAGCCTGGTGTCTGCTCTGACAACCCACCGCAGCGTCATTAAAACACTCACTATGTTATGTTTAGAGACTTGAAAGCATAGCAAAGAAGCGTGTCATGTTTAGGCACCGACTTTGAGCATGATCACAGAAAAAATCTGAAAACCACAGAGAGGCCTCAAGGGAAACTGAAGAGCAAAATGTTTGAGGATGGCAGAAGAAATTAGCCTTGTTGGGCGACTGGGAGTTCAGCCGTTTTATATTTCCAAATCATCCCAGCTCTGAATGAGGAGCGCTATTACTCTCCTTCAAATAAAGTTCACTCCGAGTGCCACTGACTCTCATAATTGGCATCCATGACTCATATTGAGTTTTCTTCATTGCCACCAATTTATTAACTCCAGAAAATACTTATTACACCCAAAAGGCAACGGCATGTGTTTCGCATCGAGGGGTCCTCACCCTTAAATGTGTGACCTCACATAATTATCCCACAACAAGGCAATAAAGCACATCTGCAGTGATACAATGTGATTTTAGTAAAGCCCAAAATAAATGGATCTACTTCATCTGAAGGCTCTATAGTCTGTACGAGTCTCCGGGGGTCTTCATTATCCGTATTATGTAAGTGCTAATATAGCCCAGATACAACATAACGACTATCTTTTGAGTTTCACATCACTTAAGGGTTTTAGGGGTTGTACCAGCAGAACGAGAATAGGCAACACTTCAACTGGAATATCTTTCGCATGAGTTAAACTTAGACTTAGAAGTTCTCTGTGAAAGAATGTGAAGTTATGTGTGCTAAAGTTTGTATTAGGATTTAGACCATCCTAAACTTTTGCTTGGTAAAACTTTTGACCCTCTGAACAAGTCTGCAACTCCAAGAAGCCAAAGTCAGCTTGGTTTTATGGAAAAGCAATGACAGTTGATGTGTATGTAAATGCACAAAAACAGGAAACAGTACACTTCATTTATGATGTCG
>JALDNG010000030.1:130000-142500 GCA_024349245.1 Neodontobutis hainanensis
TGATACCAATGTCCCCAGACACTGTTGACTGTCATGTAGAGAGGTTAGTACATAATAATTCGATTTTATTCTTAAAGATTTTGAAGAAGGTTGGAATTAGTGTGATTTTAAAAAAGTACGAGCAAATAAAAGTAAAGGTGAGAGTAGTGTATGGTTTAGCGACAGTGGCTCTGAGGAAAAGCGTAAGAGGGAGCAGAGCTGAAGATGAGGTTCTCTTTGGGAGTGACGAGGACAGGATGAGGAATGGTTCATTCAGAGGGACAGCTCATGTGAGGAGATAAAGTTAGAGGCCAGTTTGAGATGGTTCAGACATGGTTCAGACATGTTCAGAGAAGGGAGACTGAATATATCGGTCAAAGGAGGCTGAGGATAGAGCTGCCAGGCAGAGAGAAGTTTATAAAATAAAATGGAAAAGTTAAATTCTTTAGTTGATTTGATTTCGGTTTTGATCATGGATAACCCCACCCTGCCTCCTACAACAAGCTCGAGCAAATTCCCCATGAGTTTGTTATTGATATGAAACTGGACTTGGACTTGAATTTTAACAACTGTTCTTTGGTATTTTATTTTTCCTTTGTGTTATGGTCTTTGGACTCAGTCATGACTTGGTCTTGATTCATCTGAGCTTTAATACAAGACTATTTAACACATGGATCAGTCACACCAGAAATATGATTAGAACGAACTTAAGATAATTTGTAAATAAAATAGGACTAAAATTGCTTTATAATTAGAAAAAATCCCTCTTTATTGTTGTTGACCCTGTCCCACTGCTTTACAACAAATGGAAGCCATTTGGTTGCGTCCCATTCCCTTTTATCAATGAGTTTATTGGATTAATTGGCTGATCTTACTCTCAAGGCAGAGCTTCCCTCATAAACCATTGTAGAAAAGCCTAGTTTTACTGTAAATCAGAAGATTGTTCTATAAACATTGTGATTGCCACAATATTTTAACTGTAATATTTACTTTTACTTAGACTTTTTTTCATTTTTCAAAACATTTTTTGGGAAGGAACTGAGTATTTCCCACAATCCAACTGCACAAAACAAGGTAAATATCAATAAACCCCACATTTTGGAACTTAAGTTTGATAGAAAAAGATGTGGGTGTGAAACTGGGGAACCTTTAGTTTTCTCTTAAGCCCCACACACCTTTGACACAAACCCAGAGAGACAACTGCTGTTCAGATGACTTCTGAAACTGGAGAAGCCTTAAATATGTCTTCACCTGTTTGTTTGTTTTGACCATAAACTTCTCATCAATGTCCTCTTCCGCTGTTTTTGTGATTTTTTTTTTTTTTTTTGGGAAATGCCCCAAAAACATTTTGGAGAAAAACACTCAAATGGCCATGGAAACTACTGTCTTATCCACAAACCTAACACTCCACTCTACTACTCTTATTTTACCTCAGGTTATTCCCACAGGTTCTTCCTTCTATCTTGTGCAACGCAGTAAAACCTTTGGAATGGTTTCATGTATAAACGATGTCAGGACATCCTCTAGAGAGCGTATCCCTGCTGCTGATGATTCGTGTGACTGTCGGTGAAAGCCTTGTACTCTTTCTACGCTAGATTTGTGATGTAAACGCCACAGGAACACACTCACTGGAGGTTTAGTGCATGTGGAGAACTTACAGGTTAGAAGAAAGTCTGATAGCCAAGACATGAGACATGTGGCAACAGGGCATAGTTGGGTTGAGCAAATCAGTATTCCTACAATTTGAAGTGATCAATTAAAGTCTAAATTGTACTGTAAAAGGTCCCTTTTACAGTATTTCACAAATGTTCAAGGCTAAACCCTGGCCTAATGGCTGTAGCTGTGTGGTAACATTCTGGAGATATAGAGTAATGTTGTTGTACTGTACGTCGTCGATGGGTGTTCACCAGTTTAAAGTCAGCTCCAGTGAGCAATTGTTTTTACAGGCCATTCTCTTTTCATCAGGGAAGTTTGTTTAGGCGCTGTGTTTTGATAAGGTGTGGCTCCACTAATGTCCTCTCTTCAACCTTATCCTCTTTCAAATGATGACAAGTTTCCAGCTAAGAATAAAGCCTTTAGTCTTTTCCCTAAAACGACTATCTTCTCTTCTGGTTTATGCGTTGGGTTTGCTGTTAAAACCTGCTTTTTGCTCGCGATCTTCTCACACCTTTTAGAAAAAAAACACACAGCACTTTGATCTCGACTTAACTGCCAACCTAAATATGTTACTGAAAAAGGAGTGTGACATGACAGAGACGGAAGGTATGGCAAGTGAAGCTAGGAACACTTGGCGCAGTCCACAAAGAGCACGGCAGGAACAACGGAGCAGCCTGAGGTAACATAATCTGGACGTTCCTTTGGGCCCAAGCCCTCATGATTTACAGTGCACCAACCTCGGGAGAAATGCGAAGGATTAGGCCAGTCAAAACATCCCTCTCTGATTATAGAGAGAGATGAAAATGAAGGAGGACAATATTTGTTATGCGCTAAACACACACAAAAAAAAGCCACTTAAATACAAATTATGCCCTCTGAGACTTGAAACACATCCAGTGTTTGAAGTATTTCAAGCCATGGTTATCACTGAGGCCATGTTTGAAGAGGGCCAAGATACACAGAGCATTGGAAAGCTTCATAACCAACTGGAATAATGAGCTGGCCATGCAGCGTGTGACTCTGTATGAATTAATCAAAAGATTTAAAGTAAAGTAATCACTCCTTTCCTCAGGTAAGCAGTATCGCCTTTGTCCAACACACAACAGACTTTTAAAATGGATGGAAACATCAGACCAACTTCAGTTCCAGTGATTGTAACTTTTTTATTGGCAGGCTGACACACTTAGATAATTCTGTTCCTAATGAAGTTACTACTGTTATATTAAACATTATAAACTTGTCCCTGTCTACTGGCACCGTTCCTTCCCTTTTCAAACAGGCTGTGGTCAAAGCCCTGCTCAAAAAACCTACTCTGGATCCTGGATGCATAAATAATTTCCGTCCTGTCTCCAATTTACCTTTTCTATCTAAAGTCCTCAAAAAAGTTGTGCTAAAACAACTTAATCTATATGTATCAGAAAATGAGCTCCTGGAGCCGTTTCAGTCTGAGTTTAGGGCCTCTTATTCCACTGAAACAGCTTTAGTTAAAGTAACTAATGATCTCCTCCTTCAGATGGACGAGGACTCATCGGCTCTACTGTTATTGATGGATCTCAGCTGCATTTGATACGATTGATCCTGCAGTGCTAATCAACAGACTTAAAGATGTTTTTGGCATCTTTGGCTCTGCTCTTTCTTGGTTAGAATCCTCTCTGTGTGATAGGTCTCATTTTGTCTCTTTTAATAAATCCTTCTCCTCCACGGCACCAGTGAAGTTCGGTGTGCCACAAGGGTCTGTGCTCGGTCCCATACTTTTTTCACTATATGTTACACCATTGGGACAAATCATCAGAAGTTATGGAGTGAACTTCCACTGTTATGCCGATGATACACAGCTGTATCTACCAATAAAAGTGAATAATACTGACATCATGCGTCTAGAGGCCTGCCTCGTTTCAATTAAAACATGGATGTCTCAAAACTTCCTCCATTTGAACTCGGATAAATCAGAGCTCTTGTTAATTGGTCCTGCCAGTCATCGGCACAAGTTCAACAATCTTACTGTCTCCATCAACAACTGTGTGTTGGAGCAACACTGTGAGGAACCTCAGTGTCATTTTTGACTCCACACTATCTCTGCAGCAGCACATTAGTGAGGTCACTAAACTGGGCTTTTTTCACTTGAGGAATATCTCCAAAACTCCCTCCTGCCTCTCTTTAGCTGATGCTGAAATTCTCATTCATGCATTTGTCACATCCAGGCTGGACTACTGCGTTATTCTCTGGACTGCCGAGGAAAAGTACTCTCAGACTACAAATGGTCCAAAATACAGCCGCCAGACTTTTAACAAAGACCAGGAAGTTTGATCACATTACTCCGGTCCTGGCTTCATTACACTTCCTCATGTTAGAGCTGATTTCAAAGTTCTCTTGTTAACCTATAAAATCCTTTGTGGACGCGCGCCCTCTGACCTCTCTGACCTTATCACCTGGTATACTCCAGCTCGTACCCTTCGCTCTCAGGACGCTGGCCTCCTTCAACTTCCTCGAATAAAGAAGAAGTCTGCTACAGAGCCTTTTCTTATAGAGCCACATTTTTGTGGAATGTGCTCCCGGTGGAAGTGCGGCGATCTGACTCTGTTGAGATTTTCAAAAGCAAACTCAAAACATACTTATTTCACCAAACGTATGGAGACTGATAATCATAGTGTTAGGTTTACACTGGCTGTAGCTGTAGGTACACACTCAACCGCTCATATTATTATTACATCTTACTATTTTTGCACTCAAACGTCTGACCTGCTGGGTGATGTGTAACACAATGCATTGTCTTGTCTTGTTTTGTGTGTATTTGGCTTAGACCAATGATAAGAACTAGATACTGGACGTTCCGCCCATCCGAGGCCATTTGTGCTACTGCAGCAATAGAATTCCATGTGCATTGTTCCTTTAGTCTGCAATGTTAAAATGGAAACCTTGACTGACTGAAGAAGGCCTCGGTCCTTTTCCACAGTTCTCAGCATAGAACCAGCTGAGCCCAACAAAAACAAATGAGGATAAAGACGACAACAGCCTGAGGTGCATATGACTCACATTTAGCCCAGTAAAACAAGTTATAAGTCTGGGTCAATTGAGTGGAGTGTATTTCCTCCAAAGTGACCATAGTTAGATTGTTTTGAAAGACAGGTTAAGCCACACCACATGGGTCCTCAAGTTGGAGTAACTAAAGTAACTAAGTATGCCTATAATACCTAATTGTACTGTTTTGTTTTAGGCAAGTACGTTTTTCATGTTGCACCCATCTCGATTTATTGTTCAATATTGTAGTATGACACGTATGACAGGGCTATGCCTTCTAAAGCTGATCAGCTGAACAGAACATAATGTCAAAAACATGCTGCTGTCACCGAGCTGCTCCCATTACTGTCAGACTTGGATATGTCTTTGTGGTTTGAAGCCAGACTGACAGCCAGCCTTTGAAAAATGATTTTCTTTTGGTCCTTTTGAGACTGCAGGGCTTAAACGTGACGATATGTGCAAGACTGCCTGATCTGATGTCATTCATTAGTATGTAAAGTGTTGCTGGTGAAGAGAGACGGCCCAAAGTCAAGAGCCAAATACCTTACGTAACGCCCAGGAGGATATGAACATTCATTTAGCTTCTGACAACATAGAAAAGAGTTAGACAGACATTAGTAAAGATCAAACAGTTAATGAATAGGTTATCCAAGAATCATTATGTCAAGCTGAATGTCCAACTACAGTATATGTAACACCACTGCCGATGCATTTGTAATAAAGTGTTTAGCTGCAGGCAGTAGTGTAGTTCAAGGCATAAGGTCACTATAAAGCTGTAATAAATAGTCATGTCAGGGTTAGCTCTGGTTTAGACTGGTTCACAAAAGTCCAGATGCATCATATCATCAATGCACAGAGCAAAAGTCCGCCTCGGCAAAATAATAGCTATGAACACTGAGCACACCTCAATATCAACCTCCTGCCCTCTGGACCCAAGTACAGGACAAACTATCACACTGACCACTGACTTACACCTCACTCATCTCTGTCGTGAATTTATTATTATTTTAGTTTTCAACTTCAGGTTACACATGATGAAGGCAAATGAATGCACTTTGGAGGACTACATTCACAAATGAACTGTTCTTGGTCAAATAAAAACTTGCACATTAACTGCACGGCTCCCTGATGGCTTTCTGTGCATCCACTCCATTGATTTTCACAGAAGGAATAAAATCCTTTATTTAGTTGCACCTTGGTGGCTCACCTGGTAAAGTGTGTTTGAAATATGTCAGCAAACCAGGTTTAAATTTGGCTTGGGTCTCTTTATTTCCTGTCGTTCTCCACTGTTACTGTCTAATAACAGCTACACTGCAAAAAATAATAAATATATAAAACATAGAATTGAATCTTTAATTGCTGATTATTGTACTTTAACAAGTCCAACAGACACTTGTCCTGTTATGGGTCGAGGGGGCCGTGGAGGGAACAAACCAGAATGGGCAGGTGGGAGGAGGCCAAACCAGGAGAACACTGCAGCAGCACCAGGAAGATAACGCTGCTGTAAAATAATGTCTCCTATTGTTAGCAGACACAGTGGCTCAGGTGGAGCAGCCGTCCTATAACCGGGAGGTGAGTGAATGTGTGCGACGTCAGAGCTGAGTTTGTAGGTGGTTGGAGAAGGTAGCCCCCCCTCTCTGTCTGCCCCAGGGGTGAACGGAAGCCTCATGTAAAGCGCTGTGGGTGCTAGGATGATATATAAGCCTCGGACTCTTCTGTCAGACTCCAGTGGACTCTCTTCACGCAGCAATAATTTTCTCTGGGTCGAGTCTTTGTCGAGATGCACTCCTCATAAAAGCTGAGTCCAGACACTTTATAAATGCTTCCATAAAAATGACAGATGGTTTTCTTATAAAAATGTCACATTCCAGTCAACCCCCATCCTGTTGAGCCTGGATGCTTCACAGTACACTTGTCTCGCTGTATTTCCTGTAATTACAGCATCGTCACCAGGCATCCAAAGATAAGTCATGAGCAAGAACAGTGGATTCACTCTAACACGTGTCAGGATCAGGCGTTATTTCATTTACATCTGAACAGAAGAAGTCTGTAGAAAGTCAAAGGTAAGTCTATTGAAATGAAAACTGTAAGGGATTTAACTCTACAGTAACCATATGAATGTTTTATTCAGCTCAGTAGGTTTCTGCTCTCCATGATGCTGTTGTTCACCTCTTCTTCAAGTGCTGATGATAATCAAGGCTGTAGCGGGGACTTAGAATAACTACACTGCGAGACCCTACAGCTCCAAAATATAGAGTGAAAATGAGTTAATTAGAGTTAATGGGTCACAGTCAAATAAATTAAACTTGAATTGGTCAAATAGGCAAACACATTATTTTAGTGGCCTTGCAGCTCTGAATGGTTTACTGGGCATTGTGACAAAAAAGCTCACATTAACAACAGGCTGTGAACAAATGAAAATCACAAGCATCACATGGAGTCTGTTGAATGCTCCATCTTTAATACATGCTGCACTGACTGAATGTTTCTTTACAAACTCCTCAATTAAAACATAAAATCATCCAGAAAAAGAATGAGGAGATTACAAGCTTGTGGTCTATTTTTTTTTTGTGTGGTTTTTAGGTCACTTTAATGCATCTGTAGAAGAGCAGCTCAGGCATTTATTAAACTAAACTTCTAACAGAGAACAGAGAGAGACTAATACAATTAAAATGCGTTTAAAGGACAGCTTCTGACAGAGTCTTATGTGATAGCTGGCATTATCCAGGTGTGTCTCTATGAAATGCTTTTCTGTTTAAACCATAATGAAGCAGGGTTTAACAGGTAATTGTCCAGGCTGTGCCTTACCCTACACCAAATGCAATGAGACAATAAGCTCCAGCGACCTGTAACGGGAAAACTGATGCAGCGGTTCCATCAGTGTAATGTAAAGTTATGTGTCCATCCTCCATACACCGTGATCGAACTGATATTAGCCATTCCTTTTGTAGTTTGGGTTTAGAAATGTCCCCACTTTGGAGTGATCAGTGCAGGTCCGTCACACTCGACACTGAAAACAGCTGCATATTTCATGTAATGAGACGGAGACTGGGATGTGGGTGCAAACAAACGGGACGGGAGTGGATTATTTGCCAACACCACTCCCTGATGCATGCTGCTGATGTAAGCACAGCTATTTTCAAAACTTTCCAGGCGTTACATCTATTTAACCTTGACACTGACCTGATGACACCAAGGATTATTCGGTAGTCTTTAGTAGACAAGGCTTGTTGTGAGCGCTCTGAAAAGACTAAGTGCAGAGGCTACACATATTGTTCAAATTAAACTAAAAGGAAGTTTATCTTGATAAATCTAAGTCAACTTCTTTTAATCTGTTTCCATGGCTGTGCCGTAGGCAGCTTACACATCTGAAAATGTAATTTTATGAAAAGTAAAGAGTGATTTTAAGATAAGATCATTAAAAAAACAACTTTATTAGTCCTACTGTAGGGAAATTGCATTGTTGCAACATCAGGCCCAAACAAAAATGTAAAAACCATGAAAGACCTAAAATAATGTCAAATAGACTATGCATGTGTACAGTATATGGATATAAATAAATTAGTAGAAATAAAATGAAGGTTGAAGTTTGTTACATGATTGGACATTCAGAGCAACATGTGCTTCATTTTTCAGCTAAACCCCTCAGAGCTTCCGTCCCAACAGCATGACGTCACGGTAGAACCAAGGACTGCTGAGCAGCAAGAAGCAAACATCAGACAAAACGAGACAGCATTCCTTTCCGTTTACAGAAAGATTTAAAAAAAAAAAAAAAAAACGAATAGCACACAAAAAACAAACTTGTCCCAACTTTTTATGATGTCATCAAATGCTTCTTTCAAATTCCAAATAAGCATATTTTTTTCAGTTTCCACACCTGTTATGTTTTTTAAATATAAAATATTGGCTCAAATGCAGAGATATGTGAATGTGTGATCAAACAGAAAGTCTAGCCGTGGGTAACAACAAGCCCGTGCCCGTTATCTCTGCTCTCAGTATCATTCTCCTCAGTGTTGGTCTGGTTCTCTAAAAATCTTTCATCCCTCATTCATTTTCGCAGAGCAGCTGTCTCACATTTCTTTTCTTGTTCTGTTCCAATTCATTAAACGTCCTTGGCACTGCAGGAACGTTCTTTTCCGTTACTTTTCCATTAATTCCCATCCGTCAGCCTCCCCCTCGCTGGACAATTAGTCTTTTTTGACAGTTGTTATCTTGGAAAACGACAGTAACAGCGAGTGTCGCAGGTACATAATGATAAGAGGAAACCACTACCATCTGAACGCACGAGCCGACACACGAAGGACACAGTCAGAGCCAGAGTTTTGTGAAAACAAGGCAAATGAGAGTCACATTTTTCATGATATTGGACTGAAAAGTTGAGTGGCCACTCAAGACAAACATCTCTGAGTCATTACAGGAGCATTTGTATTTATTACTTTGAGTTGTAGGCTGTAGATCATTCCTTAATAAATATTCTTAAAACTAAAAGAATTAGGAACTATATTTAAGCGTTTTATCATCCTTCTTTTTATTTTTAACGTCTAATGTACCATTTAGGCTTAAGACTTAGAGTTTAAAAGCCAATGTAATGCAGCAAGGTCAAAGTACCCATTATAGCAACTCTCTGTTTGGGGAGTTACTGAGCTGCTCTTTCAGTGAGTATGTGTTCTGCCTCTGCTTGTCATTTTGGTCTTTTTAAAAAAGTTAGAAAGTTTCTAAAATTAGATTCTCGATGAACTGCCAACAACAGAAAGAAGTGACAACAAAGTCTTTAAAAGCATCAGAGCCCTTAAGCTTAGTCACAGGAGAACCAGGACGACTCTGACTCTGATGCACTGCTTAAATCTCTTCTGTGTCTGACGAAGGACAGACTCTAGCAGCATAACCTACTGTCTGAACTTCTAATACGTTTCTCTTTAAAGGGGTTTTGTAACCTGGTGTAAATGTAGTTATACATAGTTTGTCCTGTTGGCAGGTCAGAAGTGAAAAATCTGTGGTGATAAGTTCTCCTCGTCAGAGTGAAAACAGTCATTGTTATCCTAATGCCAGTACATTCTGAAAAGGCGGATGCTGCATTCATGTGCTTCTCTGATGGTCACATTGTGATCATGGGGCATTAAGATGCAGGTCTATCCCTCGGGGTGTTTTGTATTTCCCTGAGCATGCCTCAGAGTGACATTCTGGTGAAGGTTCCAGGATGTCCATGGATTGTTCTGCCGCGATAAATGCCTCTTTATGATCACTGCTTAAGTATCGGCCTGTGAAAATCATAAATTGACAAAAGCACTGCTTCTAAAGAGGTCTGGACACCTGCTGATGATCAGGGGGTAAAACAAACCCTGTTCTGTCCTATGGAAACAGTTAAATGATATTTATCTGTGACTGCATTTACACAATGTGACACTTATTACGTTCAGATCATATTAAGTACCTTACAGTTCAAAGAGGGTAAAAACTATGAAATCTGACAGTAACTTCCATCTGTTTAGTATATTTTTCTTTTAAATGTCTCTTTTCAAAATGAATTCAGTTGACACATTAGTGATTCACTCCTGGATGCGACCTAAATCTACTGAGTGTTAAAAGCCCACCCATGTAGACTGGATTTGCATCTGAGGCGCTCATGAACCCGATGAACTGCATTCAGACCAGACGAACCCGTAAGCTGCTGCTGTCACTGACGGTTAGCATGTCACATGTATAATGCAAACATTTCCTCGGGAACGCATGCAAAATTCACAATGAAAAGAACACCGTGCAAAGGCTATAGACACATTGTTTTGGTGAGATCCGGTTAAAGGCTGCCAAAAGCCAAGCTGCTTTAATTGAGAAACAGTTATGCAATAATTGCCACCGCTTGGATGTCTGACCTTTTGCGTAATCGGTTAATTAGCTCTGGGGTCAAATAAAGAAAAGGTGTTGCTACATTGGTTCTTGCTGACATCAGCATTTCTCAAATGAACAAACGGCCATAAGCTATTTAAGTTTCGATGCAGGGGTTTATCCCTTAAGATTAATGCCTTGAAAGTATAAAAGTGGAGTTGCCTTAATTTTAATTAAGAATATATGGGATAATTTTAGTAAATCAGGCCCTTGTTTTACACATTTCTGAAAACCTAAAGATACATTCCATGTTGCAGACAAGGCTGTGTAAAACTGGTAGTGCACTGTCAACAAAGATTATAGTATGTACTACAGTCTATAAGGTGTGGCATTTCCTTCACAGACTCCCTAAACCCTGCCTGTGACTGTGCCACTGGGCCACCCAGACTGTGCCGTGCCGAGGCCGGTCCGCTGCAGTAAACACAGCAGAGGCCTTTTGGAGCCACCTCTCTGTCCCGGGCCAAGCTGTCTGCTGCGGATGCCAACCAGAGCTGACGGTAAAGCAGGCAGCATGTCCTATAAGTTATCCTCGCCAGTGCAACATGTGCCGGGCCAAGTGGATGACAAACTCCCTGAAAAGGAGATGAAAGTTAACTGCAGACATGGCATTCATTTGTCATGTCATCCACAGGAAACCATACTTTTTAAGAAATACATTCACTCAAAGATCCCAAAACGACATCATGATGGATTTTTCTAATAAAGAAAAATTACTGAGAGCAGTGTTTTTGAGAATAATACGATGAAAAAGTAAATCTTTGTCTAACTAAATCCCGTTACCTAAATTATAACCAGAGCTGGTATTTTCTATTTAGAGAGAACATATTAGGTTATTAATGTGAGATGTGTCTAAAGGGCTTTCAGAGGCAAAGCCAGGCCAGTGCCACCCAGACCGACGAACACAAGACGAGACAATAAGAGATACTCAAGTCATGGCTACAATATGACTATACTATGACTGTACTTGATTTAAATATATCATTCAACCACTTTTCTGTCAATAGGAGTGTTAAAGCATGTGCAATTTTAAAAATAATGTCTAATAATTTGTGGGTCAGAGGTCAGAAGTGAAAGTTTGGAGACGTGTTTAAACATTTTGTCCAATGTATTTACAACTTTTATAATTTACCAGTTGCTTGAATAAATAAATCAAACTGTGTGGGCCGGTAAAGTATTGCTCTTTATTGTCACTGGCTTCGAATCAGCTTTAGTTTTCTTAAACATTATTTCTACTTTTCAATACCTCATAACAATCACTCCTCAACAAACTCTTTGTATTAAAAGAAAAGGACTGAGAGCAGGGCTGTTTTTGTTATTAATATGATGAAATAAAGTGGGCAGTCAGTTCTAAACATTGTAAATCATTGTCTAACCTTGTACTTGCATTATAACCAGAGCTAGTATTTTCTAATAACTACATCTAAAATATTACATCCCAGTTTCCACAAGGTTTGTTTTATGGGTCAGGTTCATATAGTACGCTTAGGGCATTTCCAATCAGAAGATGTATCAGGTAAAAGCACCACTTTAGGCTTCCGTCAAGAGACCTAGAAGGCAACCGAAGAAGGGCCGAGAGAGAGTGGGCAGAGGAACGTTTGGTAACGCTGGTGAATTTCTTACAGACTGAACCTGCACTGAGTCAAACCTGTGATGGAATACTGTTACGTGTGCCTGTACTTGAACTGTGCTTGAAGAGCTGAATAAAAAAGATTTCAAGTCTTCTGTTGCCTTTTTTCCTTCCTGACATTCGGTCTGTTTCTGTTTCTGTCTGCCACTGGGGCAAACTCCCAGCAGGAACACGGCTTGTGTTTTTGTGAATGTGGTGGACCAGAACCCAGACTCTAGACCAGGACTCACTGATGGAGCAGAAAACTGAAGCTGTTAAAAGCCTTGTGAGTTGGCAGCTTCAGAGAGATGTGAAAGATTGTAGGCAGACGACGGCCAACTGGATGGCATCTGTGGTC
>JALDNG010000030.1:147500-157500 GCA_024349245.1 Neodontobutis hainanensis
TTATAAGTTAATGCAGCACATTACTTTGTGTTTTACGTGTGACATTTGTCTCCTGTATGTTGCCCTGCAGACTTCTCAAACAGAGCCAAAGGTCCGTGCCATGCGGTCTATGAACACACACATAATGTACAGCCCCTACAGCACTCTCTGTTGTAAGTTAAGTAGAAAAATAACTCTTAAGTGAATTTGAATCACTGTTTAATGGTTTTACCGCTTGTAGCTGGTGACTCTGGGTGGCCCGTCTTTACACATGAGACGCCTGTGTTTGCCTTTCTCTAATGACTCTCGCATGACTTGTTCACAGGTGTTAGGCACAGACTTTTGGTAAAGGCTTGGCACGGTCGAGTACACAGCGTTTTAGGCCCTAAACCTGGAATAGTTGGGGCTTTATTTAGCGCAGGGTGTTACCACTTCCTTTGGCGGCTCGCACACGTGAACTGATGAATTACAACTTAACTGGAAATTATGAAAGCTTAGAGAAAACAAGAGTAATTTTGTAGTAATTGCCATTGAATTGTGAGGTCGTCCAGTGCAAAGGCTTCTGCGAGTCGGGAGTGTGAGCACGCTGGGATAAAACTATTTTTAGATCCAACAACATACTTTCTGTGTGGTGCTTTCCTCCTTCGCAGAAGTCCCCTCCATGATTTGAGCTGTGGGCACGGGGCCAATGTTTGTGCTTCACAAAGGGTCACTGAACCAGAGCTTTTAATAGACCGGCCTTTTGCTGACTTATATTAAAACAACTGCGACTGGTTTTGGTTAAACAGGTTAGGGTAAAACACTGCTCAATTATTGGGTCAAGCTAAGTTTGATGGTGATACATATGTCAAGGCTTCAAATTAAAGCTGCTATCTTTTGTTATCCCACATCTCAATACTGTCCTTTCTACAGCCTGTGAGCACCTAGAGTAACTGCACAATGACATGCTGTTGTCTTAGTGGCTATAGATCAAATGAAGCGGTAACGTCCTAGCATTTAATCAAGTTTAGTGCTTCATGGCGTCCATCTAGGGTCAGCTTGAATGTAAACAAACAGAAAAAATGTAAACATAAACTTAAACTGTAACCAAAGAAAAAATCATTTAGAAAAAATACAAAATAGAATTCTAACTGTAGGTCCGGTTACTTCTGGAGACATGCCTGATCCGCTGTGGCTCAACGTCACTTCAGCCAATGAGCCTGAGCCTGCCCCCCTTAAAATCAGGCTCAGGAACAATTATGAAAAAATGTATTGTAAGCGTAAAAAACAGGGAAAGCAACAAAAAGGCAGTTTATATTTTTATAAGTTTTACATTTATAAAATAATTACAATTATCATATTTTCTTTTCCGTTTACATTCAAGCTGCCTCTAGATTGACGCCTCCCGCAGGGCTATGAGTGCTATAAGCTGTGGCACCATCACAAAATCATAAAAATGGGGCTTCCCAGATATGTAATCATTTTGGTTTCTAAAACTTTAATAAATTGTTCAATCATCATCATTCTGGAAACAGCTCATTCTTATCCAGTGTAATTCTGAACACCTTGAATCTCTCCTTTCATCCCACATCTGTAAAGCTTTATTTCCTTTTCGAAGTTTGTCCAAGACATCATTTTCATCTAAAACTGATAAGCTTAAGCTGATAACAGTTTCAAAAAAGTGTGTGTCCCTCTCGCGTTCACCAAATATGCTCATGATTCTAAGTTGTGCTAACTGAGTAGTTTCTATAATGTAGATTGATTTAATACAGCTTAGTAAATCTGGCCCTTAATTCTGTCTTTTCGAGCAAATGTTGAAAGTGTTCATTTGAGGCCAATATAGTGAAGTTCAGATGTATATATATATTAGATAATTATTTAATTATATTTTTTTATGTTGTTCAATATATACACTACCAGATTTGACTCTGTGTACATACGTACTGTACATGAAGACCAGTCGGGATGGCAGCTGGTTTATTTTCCCCTATTATCACAGAAACTATATTTCCTGAGGTTGGAGTTAATGTCTTTTGGGCCTGTTTAAGCCATGTGTCTTTCCGATCCTCACTGTGACAGCCCCACCAGGACAGTGCTATTTTTCCATGCACCAGGCATCTCTCGTGTCTGCTGACAGTGCTAATGCTGAAAGGTCAGTAGTGGAAGGCTCGAGTTTCATTACTGAACAACATTTGTAGATCGGTATCACAAATGTGTGTAACCCGAGCAGGGAATGTCAGTAGCAAATATAAACAAAGCGTGCAGATTTCTATCAGGCTGTGTGTGCACTGGGCTGGTGATTGACACGAGAGCACTGCCTCCATCAGAGCAGCAGGGAAAAAGTTCAACGTAAATTCGATAATGTGAAATATTATGTGTCATACAGTGGTCCTGGTCGATTGTCTGTTAGATGTCATTTAAAAAGTGAAGGAAGTGAAGGAGACATTATACGTTTATATTATTTATCCACAGAGCACGTGTAAGTGAGTCTGCACGGCTAAGTCCTTAGTAGCATCACTAAAGTAAAGTAAAGAGGCTTATATCACTAAGTCAGTAAGAAATGCCCATGTGCATGGTTAATGTCTTACTGGACTGATACTGAGGAGTGAGAGCAGGGCTCTGTGACCCCCCTGCCCTTCTGCCAAGAGCCAAAAGAGCACCTCCCGACTGTTGAGAAGGCTCATATTTTTAAAAGTCATTTATCTCTTCCCTGGATAGGCATGCTCCCCTGAAAAGGGTTTAATCAAAAATAGTTTGGATCAGTACTGATCGGTTTGATTTGATCCGATTCAATCACTCCCTTTGAGACAAAGAAAAGACATCCAAAACAAAACTGGCAGGCCTTAAGATCAATTAGGAACAAATGCACACAATCAGAAAAGCCAAATCTTAATACTACAAAAATCTATTTCTGAAGAGTTGCTCTGACCCCAAAAGGTTTTGGAAGGTTGTTAAAAGGAAGTAGAAACGGCCTTTTCACATTTGCCAAATGTAATAAGGACGGGCAACATCATAGTTATAGATACTAATTCAATGGTTGACTATTTTAAGTGTATCAGTAACCCACTTAATCCAAGCAACTCCGGGTTCTTCTTTCATTTAATACAAGAACACGAGGTGCTTGATGAGCTTCTTAAGCTGGATTCTCATAAATCAGCAGGTCTGGATACTCTTAATCCCTTTTTCTTAATGTTAGCTGCGCATATTATTTCTACACCTATTACTCATCTTTTTAACATCTCGCTACAAACGAGTTTCCCAAAGATTGGAACTCCGCAGCTGTCCCCCCTCCCTGCCCAGGTGGGGGCTTTCACATGTTTTCATGTGAATTAGGAATCCAGAGACTAAAAAAGGATGTCAAAGGACTCAGCTACAAGCTCAAATAAGCCCTTTACATTTTTTTCAAACACAGACCAAACAGCAGCAAACAAAAACAGGTGGCACCAAATTCTGCCCTATTCTTTATAACGGAGACTCCACCTGACCATTTCATACTAACACCTTAAGGTTTTGGTTTGTTTCACAGTAGAACAATTATACTTGGTGCAAGACATGTGTGCCTGTAATTTAAAATAGTGTTTGAGCTTCAACAGAATTCATCTAAAGAGATATTCATACAAATGTTGTTGTTTTTTTTTTAGGCAGATTATAGGCAAAATAACCCCAAAAACCCCAGTTTTTGGGGTTATTTTGCTGTTTTAAATCTTGATTTATTCTGAACCATTGGACATTCAAAATTCCCCTTCTAAGAAATCTCACAAGTGCACCCTTCATTTTGACCAGAATTATTGAAATACACCTCGTAGTTACAGAGATATAGTCATTTTACTGTGGTCATGTCCTTTTCAAGCAGACACACCAAAAAACAGGCTCTGGCTTAAAGGGGTAAAGGGGAGTGACTTGCTGGATCTAAACTTCTATAGGTCTATTTTTTGAAAAACTTGCCAACAAACAGTTACCCTCTAGAGGTCCACAGTGTTCTTACTCTCATGCATTCTGGCTTCAGAACCGGCCACGGGTGAATCTTAGCAACACCTAAAGTGCTGAACAACATCATCTGTGCTATTGACAGGAAAGAATACTGCCCGGCTGTGTTTGTTGGCCTGGCTAGAGCCTTTGATTCAGTTGACCACACCATCTTGCTCAGCAGACTATATCCCATTGGTCTCTCGCAGAACTGTGTGGCATGGTTCAGAAGTTATATCACTGACCGTGTTGAATCTGTGCAAGTGGGGGGTTACCAGTCTGCCTATATTCGTGGTCTGCCTCAAGTCACCTGTCAGCTGAGTTTTTCTTCTTGGCACAGCATTGCAACCTTTCAGCTCATAAGTATCTCAGTAAATGGTTTGACAACACACTAACATTTGATATTCACATCAAGATACTACTAAGTTACTACTAATACTTCTAACTAAGGTAAATCAAGAATCTTGTTCATGTATCGTAACTTCACTCACTCGGATAAGATTAGATTGTTGTCCTCATTCTAGATTATGGTGATGTAATTTACAGGTCCTCCATAAACTTGATGTTATCTGCCACAGTGCAATCTGTTTCATCACTAGTGCACTCTTTGACACACGTCACTGTAATCTGTACTCTCCATCCCCGCAGGCTGTTGCACTGGTATCAGTTCATCTCCAAAACAGGGATTGGCAAAGCTCCTCTGTCCCTTCACTAACTGTTAAATAGTTCAAATAATACTAGAACACTACTCCAGTGTCTATCTCACCATGGTTGTTCCGAGAGTCTGCTGCCAGCGACTGGAACGAGCAGCAGAAATCATTGAAGCTCCATTCACTAATCCTTTTATCAAGTCTTTTTTAATAGGATCTGGTGATTTTGATCAGTGCACTTGTTTCTGACGACCTCTATGAATCTTTATGGTCTGTAAATAGCCTTATGTGATTGTTTTAATACTGTTTAAATGCTGCTTGGTTTTGTTGTTGTTGTTGTTCTTGTTTGTGGTGCTGCTGCCGGGTCGTTGTAAATGTAGTACAATAGTGCACTTTTGACAGCATTCTTTTAACTTTAATTGTCTGTACGTTTTTTTTATAAATTTTTCTACCGCTATTTATTTTATCCACATTATAAACATGGCCAATTTGGACGCACATTTTTTTTTATTTGCTCAGCCGCAGGATTCTAGTGATTTTTGTGGTCCATGACCTTTGAGACAGAAGTTGTAAAGTGTGCTTTAGAAATGGCTTTGCACAATTAATAGTTAGTTAGTTATTTATTAATATTAGTTTTTTATTTCATTTTCTCTATGAATGGTCTGTTTTTCTTATAGTGCTAGGATACTGTTACATTATCCTTATCCTGTTGATTTTTCATTTATGATTATTACTGCTGTGGTGAAAATATCAGGAAGAAAACATTCTTGCAATCACATACTTTAGCCTGCATGCTAAATGTAAACAATATTATTAGATTATCATGATACACACATAAATCTCCTGTGTATAACTTTTGTAGACCTGAATAGTGTGAAGGCACTATCAGACAAATATTGGTAGTAGGAATGTTAATGGAGTTTTAGTGTATAGAGGAGGTCATATTGGGAAATGAAGGTTTACACAAGAACCGAGCCCCAGAGTATTATGCCTGAGAGTGATAGCGTGCACAGAGATCCTTAACCAAGTGGGAGAATGGGCGGGTGTGGCAGAACTTGGATAAATTGACAGACAGACAGACATATGACCTGCGAGTGGCTGCAGCGCCGTTTGGACAGCCTCGCCTTTTATTGGTTTGAGTTTAGAGCTGATCTTTAAATCTACACACTGCTCTCATTTAGCGAACTCTGGACTCGACTCATGCTAGGTGTGGCGCAGAGGCAGGCGAAAGGAAACCAAAACCAAATGGGCCCCGGGCTTGGCCTCACTCGCTGAAGCCGCCGTTGGGCCCTACAAGAGCTGGCTGCTGTCTCATGACCATTCAGGGAGAAAAGAGTGTGAACAGAAGTGGGTAACTTCTACTCGGTAATTTTTGAGTAAAAAATAAACAAAAGTGCAAGTTGTTTATAAAAGTCTCTATAGCCAACATTCATTAAGGCTGAATTACTCACTGCATGTATTACTCACTCATCTTTTGCTTGTTTTCTTAGGGAAGTTTTTTTTCCTCTCACACACACTGTGTGACCGTCCTACATCCTTGACTTGAAAGTAAAGTAAGACACAATCCCATGTGCATCAACACTTAACCTTTTTGACTTGATGATGCAACAGTTGCTGCTTATGCTTAGAATGTAACCCTGGCATCGGGGACTCCTGTGTCCTTCAGTGCACAAAAGGTGAGTGATTTATTTTCCCTCTTCTCTGTGACCAAGGGAACTCCATTCAGCTGTGAGTGGCACTGCAAA
This sequence comes from Neodontobutis hainanensis, assembly GCA_024349245.1. NCBI lineage: Eukaryota > Metazoa > Chordata > Actinopteri > Gobiiformes > Odontobutidae > Neodontobutis > Neodontobutis hainanensis. Next base: position 153,820 of record JALDNG010000030.1, read on the forward strand.
CCCAGTGTATTAGGGTTTTGAGTTGAGCAGTTCTTTCTGAAACTGCCCACCTCATTTGTTTACTGCTGTTACTTTACTTAATAATACGACATGGGTGCATATTTTGACCACTCTAGCCATCTCTGAGTGTAAATCAGACTACACAGGCGTGGCCCACCGCATCACCAGCCACAGGACCAGCCACACAGTCAGACACGTCGTAATGTGTTTGAGATCCTCAGGGCATTCACTCCTAACAAAGACGGACACCTGCGGCAGAGCACATCAAATTAGAGAGGTGCCATTGGAAGTTTGGAGCGCTACAAAAACAAACTGACCCTGCAGGCTGGTAGCAGGAGGAGTGGCCCGCCAGAGCTTAGATCCAAACCAGAGCTTGAGTTTGTTGACTTTCTCGTAAGAAGGCTTCAGCCGTGCCAGCTCCGGTTTTATTCACATGGCTACTTTGCATGAGAGATGGAGAAAACACTCCTTTCAGTTCAGTGGCAAACTATGAGTAAAGGTCACACAATGGAAAATAGGTGTGTGGTCTGGAACTTTCATAAAACGTCAGGTGAAATAATGAACAAAGTCCTAACACCCATTTATATCAGGCCCAAAGAGTGTTTGTCATCAGTAAAAAACAACCATTCCCCAAACACAGTCAGGAATATAATCTAATTTCTGGTGATGGATTTTGATTAATAATAGGCTCCTCCCTCCAACTCATGATTAGTATAAAGTGTAGGTTTGGACGGAGGTAGTTTAATGGCATCTGGCACAAAAGCAAATGTATGTCCAAGTGCAACATCTGGGAAGGACCGAGCTAGTGTGCACGATCAACAGCCTTTTCAGATCCATGATAAGTCTTGGGCTGCTTAAGAGTAATTTTGATATATTGTCATAATGAGATAAGACTTTTGAGAGTTTGGGATGTTTGTCTAAACTTTTTGCACTGATGAGTTTTGTACTGCCATAAAGTGGCAACAAAGCCATTGATTATATACCAGGAGTGCCCAAAGTGGGGCCCGGGGGCCCAAATTGATCCGCCAAGGGGTTTGATTTGGCCTTCCAAATGGTTGTCTAGACTAGACTACTGATCCCAGAAACAGCCTAGTGCCCTCACTCTTGGGCCTCACATAAACGATACACAAATAGTCTGATTTTTGAAAGGTCTTGGTCAAACAGTGCAAGTTCACAAGGCTCCAATTAGGCACTACCTCTTCAGAACAAAATGGGGTGGAGACATTTCTTTCAATCACAAGATTTTTGTGTTTGGCCCGTGGCCCATTAATACATGTACGTTTTGGCCCTCCAAAGAAAAAAAAGTTTGGGTACTCCTGTTATATACTATTCACAGTTAATGGGAAAGCCATAAGCCAGCTCCACAGTACAACCTGCATACATTATTCTGAACTAATTGCAACATTATTCCTAGATATTTTATACACAAGGTATCAGGACAGTTTTGAAGGTATAAGATTTTTTACCTTTGACCCAAGTAAACCAGACAGTGAGCTGAGTTTCTATCTAAGTCCAATTGCTAATTCTCCTTCCATCCTCCATATCAATCAGAAAAGGGTGTTTGAAAATAAAATGATGGTGTGATAAAATAATAGTCTGAAACCCATTAAATTGGACTTGCAGACTGATATCCAGGTTTGTTCCAACACACAGTGACATAGAGCCTGCCACATGACATATTCATTGCCGATGAGCAGTAACATTATTGGAGTAAGTCTGGACTGAAACAGGGAGATGATCCGGCTTATGTGGACCTTAAGATGGGCTCTCGGAGACCATCGCACCGCAGCTTGTAAAGGCACATCATGCTCGTCTTAAATCAGCTCTACATGACTCCTGCAGAGCTGCGCTCTCGGCCAGGTTTCTGTCAGCGGCCGTCTTAAAACCTGACGGAGGAGGGTTACAGAGACCACCCTGCCCAGTCTGAAGTCTGATCAGGTTCAAAAACATGGGAGACCACAGACTTGAGGACAGTTTTAACAGATTTTAACATTTTTAATCACCAGGACACACCCAGGCGAGACGATTGGGCAGTGCTCAGACCACACACTTGTTGTTTGTAGGAAAGACTATAAAACAGCAAGTCCATTACACAAAACAGAAAAAAGAGGTCAGGCCTGCACACATATTCCTGTTTCTGCATATTATTGTACACTGTGTAATGAATATGTCAGCTTGGAATATGCATACGTGTAATATTTGTACATTTTGTTTGAAAGTAAAGTGCAGACTGTCATAAATGCATGTTGGATTGGTAAACAGAAGGTAGATACTGTATATGTGAGTGTGGTCCAAGGAAGATCTGTTAATGTTCAAAGTGTTAAACGTGTATCTCTGCGTTCCTGTGCACCAAGATGGCAGTGCGATCGTTTCAACAGCAGCTCAGCTCTCTCTCAACACCTCAAAATGTCTTGTGTATTTTCTTTCTTACTCACTCACAATCACCCATGATATATTAAAATATTAAAACAGCTAATCACAAACTTGAGTAAAGTAAAATGTATGTTTTTTAGACGAGCACAAATTGATAAACTTGCCATCCTTTGAAAACCAATGTTGCTAAAAAATAGTTGCACAGATTTCACTCTATAGTGTTTGTCTTTTGATTTTATGATGATGGGAAAGCAGGATGGGATATAGGCAGGTGCAGGACAAAGACTCTCAAACTTGTTCTGGAGCAGTAAAATAAAATTATTATTAATACAACATACACACAAGATTATTAGAAAACCACTGAAGACGACCCTTCGGTCTGAGGCAAAATGGCGGAGGATAACCTTTAGTGTTGCGGCTGTAACAGGACAATGCTCTGTATGTTGCCATGTTTTTCTTGTGATAATGGTAAAAAGTATGTTAGCAGGTTTTAGCTTCTTATCTCTGAATGCAGCTATTTCAAAACAACGCCGTGGGTAAAAATAGCCCGATTTGCGTTCCTATGGAGACATTTTGTTGTACATAAATATAAGAGATGAAATCAAAGGCCAAACCTGCAGCGTAATCAGAGCGAGCGCACAGTCTGGAAGATAAGGCTTGTGTAAACACCGCCTCAGTCTATTTGGACGTCCCGCTGAATGAAGGTACCAGCATGAGACTCAGCATTAGTGTGAGGCATAAAAGGCTCATTCACGTCGCATACAGACCGTGTGTCAGCGTCAGGACAGTTCAAAGAGAGCGCATGACAAAGCCTGCATTACACTTAAACTGTTAAAACACAGCTCGCCCCCAACGCCTGCAAACATTTAACAAGCTTTAGCCTGTGCACGATGAAATAACGGCAGAGTTTAGCTTGTAAATCAAACTCACCTGGATGTCCAAGCCAAAACATCTGCCGAGATTTAGTCACAATATCAACACGATATGGTCACTTGGTGTTTAGCATAAAATACAAATGATTGTAGCCTGGCCAGCTATCCTACAAAGCAGTATTGTGGGTTTGAATTCTAGGAGGCGGAGCCGATAGACACAGATTAAACTACCGCTGAAAAACATCCAACCAGTCACAGAAACAAAGCATTGAATACAGACTTTCCTATTTTAGTTGACCGCTTATGATTGGTCAGGTAGGATTGAGCTTGGTGGAAGGCGTGTTCAGTAAAAGGACTTCCAGACCAACTAACTTAAAGTAAAGGGGCCTCACTAGCCAGACTAATGTGATGGTGGACAGCAATTATAATAATATCT
>JALDNG010000030.1:162500-190000 GCA_024349245.1 Neodontobutis hainanensis
AGTGGCAGACAGTGAACGGAAAGTTTCATAGTGTATTTCTGGCAAGCATGGCTTATTCTCACTACTTCAAGTCAAGAAGCCAAAAAGATTTTAAAGCTATTATTTGAAGGTCAAAATATGACACAAATGTGTTTTAGTCTTTATTGATACAGAGCTGAAGACCAAGTTTCCATAAATCTGCCAACATGGAATCCAAAGTTTAAAAGGGCCGAAGTTTTACCTTTCAAAAATCTTAAAAAGAAATTCTCCTGCACAATTTCCAGTACCAGAAGAATAACTTTTGATGTCAGTGAGGATTTAGAAAACACACATTTTTTGTTGTTGATTAATGTTTATTGCTTTCCGATGCTGTCGATTCAGATCCAAACCATTCCTTTAGAGGTTGGTGGTCTGTATTTCCACTGTGGTCTGAGAAAATTAGACGAGTGATGTGTGCAAAAGCTGCAGAAGAAATTTTACACTCGAGGTGTTTTTCTAGCAGGTCATCACGGCATCAGGGCAAACAAACACACTGAGTAATGACTTGGCAGAAGTTATACATACAAAGTTATGAGAAAGTGCTAAGTCATTGCAAAGGCCTGTGGAGAAAACTTACGCTGATTTTGGCCATTGTTTTAAATCACACTGTGTGACAGGATCATAAACAACAGATCTTTGTACGACAGCCTCGGGACGTCCAACAGCAGATCTGACAGTGTGTGAAATTGAATTGTCAGAATCTTTTGGCTTACATCATCTCATTCTAAGTAACAGAGGCATAACGAATAATTAATACATCCATCCATCATTTCTCTTCCTCTGATCCGGGACCAGTTTGTAGAGGCAGCCAGCTCCAGACACTTCCTCCAGCTCTTCTGAGGATATTAAGGCATTCCTGGGCCAGCCGAAGGACACAGTCCCTCCAGCGTGTCCTAGGTCCTGCCTCCTGGTGGAACATGCCCAGAAGACCTCCCCAGGGAGGCATCCAGGAGGCATCCGGAACAGACTCCTGAGCCACAGCTGACTCCTCACGATGTGGAGGAGCAGCGGCTCTACTCTGATCTACTCAGATCCTTTCACAAGACAACAGAACAGTATGCAGACCGCATTACTACAGAAGTTGTGCTTCCCTCACTCGTGAACAACCCCCCAAGATATGTTAATACAAACTAATGAATAAAAACAAGATTGTGTTGTATTTATTGACACTAAATTTCTCCCGCGACTGACAATTGATCCTGAAACTGAACTGAAACTTGTAATATATGCATGTTTTTTGCCTATTATATGATTTATGTTAAACCAGTAATCCCTGGACCAGTCCATGGAAAATAAATATTAGGGATGGAACTGGTTCGTGGTGCAAAAAAGGTTGGGGACCACTGCTTTATGGGTCACAGGGGCTGGTGCCTACGACACTACAGATTCAACATTTCATATACATGCATGTGTTTATATGATGGGAGTTAGTGTCACAGAACCATGATTGGTCATTGAAGTTCTCAATCAGCTGTTTGGTTGTTATATTCTGTAAAAGACGTTTGACTTGCTGCTTTATAAATCCCCTGCATCTGTCACCGATACGTGACCTACTGCACACTTATCATGGTTTTATCTCAAGAGGAATACGAAGATGGGGATCACGATTATTAATTCCAAATGCACAACCTGACTACATGGCAACCGCATACGCAAAAAATGTCTGCAAGTAGTTATAGCTTGGTTATGTCTCTTCAAACTTTTCCTGCAGTAATCCTGCAAGTAAAACACCCATCTCTGCATACAAGACTTTTGCCCATGTGATGTCGTGCACAAATGTCCCGTCCCGTCTCTGAATGTGCCAGTAATGGTTGGTATTGACAGGACCCTATCATCATATATGCTCTTGTAAATACACACTTGTCTCTAAAGCTACCGCTGATGTACACAAAATGATCCGAACGCATGCGATGGGCGGAGAACTGCAGCCCAAACGCGGCACATAAATATATTTTTAGCTCTGCGGTTTGACTTGTTCCATGTGGCCCATACTTTTTACCATCTTCCTGATAAAAAGACATGAAAAATGATGTGTCCCTAATGCGAACCACACTGGAGCTAGAGCTTGTTTCTCCCTCATGTGCTGTTTTTTGAACATTTGAGGAGAAGCTGCCTCCTCGTTGAACAAGATTCTGGGATGAACTTTTTCTGTGGGAAGCCAAGGTTCAGTCGTCAGGCCACAGAGCATTTATTAAGCCACATGTGGGCTTGTCATTACAGCGGGCTGGAGCACTGGCAACCGCTTTGGCAGAGGAACTATAACAGAGAGGAAGATGGAGAAAATACAGAATTCACTAGAACCTTGTCAGTGCAAGAGCTAAGAGTTAACCATAACCTTTGCCTCTAATATCTTCTGATAGGTTTATTTGGCTTTAGATGTAATGTCTATACACCGTTGATAAATCACAGTTAACACTTGAGGCACATTTCTGCTCCAGCAGTATTTCATGGACTACTTTTATCTTTGTTTGCTTGGTCAAAAGAGGTACAACTGTCACGTCGGCTCCGGACTCAGCCCAGCTCTCTCCGGTCAGTACGGGAGAGTCCTCCTCCTGCTCCCCCTCCCCTGCCGGCTCGCTGAGTGAGGACAGGTGTGCGGGAGCCCCAGCGGACTCAGCCCAGCTGTGCCCAGTTGGTAATCAACTGGGTACAAAGAGCGCCTCGTCCAGCTCCTCGGTGCCAGATCGTAAAACTAACGCATGTCAGTGATACGCCTAGCTGCATACAGTGCTTTATTCTCACAGTGGGTATTTACCGGTTTGTTTCCTGGTCATCTTCAGATCTGCCGCCAGTCCAGCTCCGGTCCTGCCTCAGCCTACCCCTGTTTGTTCAGCTCCGTCCAGGAAGACCTGCCGGCACAAAAGCTAATCTTGTTTAAATAAATCCACCTTTAAATCTTGAACTTGTCGGCATTTGGGTTCCCTGCATGATCATTACAAGCACACATTTTAAACAGGAAAGAACAGTTAGTTCAAGGTGGAGCTAAACCCACCTGTCTGTTGATTAGATAGAAGGAAAAACAAGAACTGGAAATAACGCAGCATTGAATATCAAATGAAGCGTTAAGGATGCCTTTAAAAAGCAAATGAAGATATTCTTTTTAAACAAGCCCTTTTGGCAAGAATTGCCCCAGGGCTGAATGTACCATGTTATGATATGTATTTTATAATGTATCTGTACTTTATGTTGTATTTTATTCATTCATTCATTCATTTTCTACCGCTTTGTCCTGTTAGGGGTCGCGGGTGACTGGAGCCTATCCCAGCAGCTTTGGGCCTGAGGCGGGGTACACCCTGGACAGTGGCCAGTTCGTCGCAGGGCTAACATATAGAGACAGACAGAGACAGACAACCATTCTCTCTCACATTCATTCACTAGGGACACTTTAGAGTTGCTGATTAACCTGTTCATGCATGTCTTTCACATCTCATAAATTCTGTGACACACGTCAGATCAGTTTAATATTTAGATTAGGCAGCAACAGCACTTTTAACTAAACTAAATCTGTAACTACTTTTAACTACATCACCCTTCAGTGATCGGTAAGTAATACTTACTGGACAAAACTGTATAAATCTTCATAAAGGCTTTTCTATGGACTTCTAAGCTAAGACTGTCCAAATGTCCGAGGGCGGGGCTTAACAAAAGGTCAATGAATTTCCAATACGGATCAACACAACTGTCATCCCATTGGCAGCTACGTATTTATTATTATTAGATTTATTTAAGCTTCAGCTAAATTATGCACGTGTATAAATGTAGAAGTGATAGGAAAAAATAAAGTAATAACTGGTCTCGACCGAGAGACCACTGGTGTAACTCGAATGCAGTCGTTTCAAAACTGTTTTGACCTGAGCCCTGAAACGAGATCTGATCGAAAAGCAAATGAGCTTTATTACATTTGTGTTTGAATGGTATGAATGTGTGGTCACACAGTGGTCGGATAAACACAATGAAGCCAGCGCAAACACATTAGACCGTTGGAGAATAACAAACTCAATTCTGAAGGAAATGCCACTTCGAGTCGACACTATTTTTGTTCTTGAGGAAACAGACGTCCACTTTTCATAATCTCACTGTGAATAACAAACAGTACAAAAACGTGTTCATATTATGATCTTTAGAGACACACAGCCAGCTCTTGTTTCATTTTAGACTAAGAATGAAGCTTTTTACAAATTAAAAGTGGCCCTTCATAAAAATAAATATTGAAAATAATTTGTTTGCCAAGAACAGGATTCTGAAACATATTTTAGCCCGTTAGCACTTACAGTATATGGACTGGATATTAGAAGAACAGAATTATTCTTAAACCATTTTTAGTCTGTCTAGTGTTTTAGTTTTTGCAGAACCATTTCTGAAGAGAGATTTTTTGTGAGTGGCCAGGCTCCCAAAAGCACATTTCCAGATGTAACCCTATAATCTAATCACACCACAGTACCTGCACCTGCACCAGCCGGCTTCATTTAAAGAAAAATGACTTTCCTATCAAATAGAGTGCTGGAACTTACTGTTGTGTTGAAGCTGAAGGTGCCGGAACATTTACACAATGTGTCATAAATTAACTTTGTGAGCAGTCCTCGGTGACATGAGAACCAACACATTAGCTTTGACTCTGTTTTCCACCATTGTTCCCTGAGAGCAGTGACGTACATCTTTAGTATTGACTCTATCAAGTATGCTTACAGTTCAAACTCACAAATATAGTCTAAAGAAGACTGAAGACTGCTTTCCCAACAAAAATGCAAATGCTTTACGGAAACACAACAATTGAAAGATGCCTGTCTCGTCCTCGTTGCCCGACACGAGCTCCGCGTCTGGCCGTGTTTACACAAAGCTGTGTGTGTATAGCACATATACCGCAGGAAGGGGCGCAAGGGTCAGAATGTTCCCATGGAAGTACACTGAGCTCCATGATGCCCTCAATTTGTTTGGATGCTGCTGTCAGGCTAATGAAGTGACTGAGTGAGGGCCAAGCGCTGGAGGTAGAGGTCAGCCAAGAGCCAGCGCCGGCCGCCAGCCTCTTACTGCTCCAACGGCTGCTGTGGGGCCCCGGGTTTCAGCACTGCATCTGTGCTATTGGTTATTATATTTCAGTATTTTATGTCTTACCACCTCTTATTGTTGTTCTGCTCTAGCTGTTTCGGACGTAAGGGGTAAAACTTGTACAAAAGCTCTAACATCACAACATCGATGTCCACATGCACAGCTTTGATGAGAGCTCGTTAAGGCTGTGTCCTTGATTATTAATTGTGTTGTGGTATTTATTAACATTCAGCCTTGATTAAAACATTAAACACAACTTGTTTGCAGTGTTGAGTGATGAGCAATGTTACAAACCAATCACTGATAGTCTGTGACACCAGCTTTCCCAGTTCAGAGCACAAGAACACAAAATGAAGGTTGGAGAAATGCAATGTACAATAGATGGAGCTCTTTGTCGATGTAAAAATATGTCACTTTAACTTTATTTTACTGCTGTGCTTTTCTGACAGAACAGCTGCGCACGTGTCTGACGGTTAAGCCATAAACATAGCAGCTACGGAGCACAGCAGTATGTTAGCTCGACTAAGGAAAAAAAATAAAGTTACTGGGATTCCAGAAAGAGTGCCTGAAGGTTCACATTCATTCCTGGGAAATGTGCAAATTCTTTAGTTTTATTGATGTCTTGAGCAAATGTTTTGGAAGTGTTTAGGAAGTCATTGTTAGAAAACATGGCAGAGAGAGGAAGAAGTTTATCTTGGACTCTTGAACAGGAAGGAAATTGGGGTGCATGATGGGAACCATTCTAAATGTAGTCTTGGAAATATTGACCCTGCCCCTAACAGACCAAGATCATGAGACTAGAAGGTAACATATTTCTGCATATACTCCTCAGTTGATTGGCTATTTGAGTAGAAAAAATAAATGGTCCATTATTACTTGAGCTCAAAGTAATTTACTTACTCTCAATAGTTTAGTGTAGGATTCAAGTGCTGTTGATTGTGTGGTTGAAACGCTGGTGTAGAGGCAGAGTCTGGGAACATTTCTGCTGGTTTTGTTCTGCTCCCCTCAGTCGTCCCCGATCTGAGAATGAGCATGCACACCTGCTGAAGGCTGCAGCTGCGGCTCTGAGTCCACACAAATGGAGGCAGGTCAGAGGTCGTCAGTGCCTTAAACCCCGGGACTGTCTCGTACACTTACACACACAGCTGAGGGTAATTAAATACACAAGTCAAGGTTATGGGTCACCCAGGTCAAGGTCAGGGGTCACATGGGGATTTTTAAAGTGACCTTTTGTTCAGACAAGAGGAGTCTGCTTAGGTCTTCACTGGATCTGAGCGAGACCAGTCACACGGCATGTTCTCAGCAGCTGTTTGTTATATTTATTTTTATGTATTTATATAGTTTGTAATATTTATAAAAAGGCTTTATGTATTATAATATCAAAGTGAGTATTTACTAGTTACTAATAATAACAGCCAGAAAAGTATTGCAGAGGTTTATAGCATTAGAAGAACTACATTTGGTCAACAATAAACTAGTGTCAAGACCACATTAACCACGAGTCTCTTACGACCAAGATCACTGTATTATGACTAAAAACAGGAACCGTTTTAATATAAAACTTCTTACACCAGGTTCTCATGAATGGTAGCCTGGCCAGACCCATTCTCATCATTATATCCTTGTATAATATGCATTTAGGATTAGTTGAAATCTAAAAATCCATCTGGAATCGACAGGGACCAGTTCTTTTTATAGAATAGAACATCTATTAGTACAAACTTACAGTAACTCTTGCCTGCTAATAAACCAAAAGCCAGACTTCTGAAACCTCACCTGCTCCTCAGACCTGTGTCATGCGTTGTATTAAACAAAACATTCTTTAGAATCCTTTTTGAAGTCATTACTCCATTAGTCTCAGGCCCAATGAGAAATCATGGTCTTAAGGCCCGTAAACAACCGGGACGAATATTCGGCAGCGTTATTCGCCAGCGTTTTTCAACGCGTTTTCTGTGTTCATACCCAAGCGATTTTCGCTGACGATGAGTCGAGTGAACATGCAACTTCATTCCCTGACAATAGATGGTTCTTAATGTAAAACAGAAATACCCCGGTACACAAGATGGCGCTGCGCAACTTTACGCTTCTGACACTCGCTTTTCACTCAGAAGAAGAGAGCAAGTCATTTTTGTAATCGATGTTGCGTTTGTCATAAGTTCTTTGTGTTCTGACACCAACGAGACCAGCAGCTCTACATTCACATTTCCTTGCATCTTCTTCGTCTTATTTCTTCCCGGAAGTGTAGACTACTTGGCGTGTATCTTCTTCGCCGTTGCGTATGTGCACAATTTTGTGTTTGAGCGCCCCCAAGCTGTGTTTTACTGTAACTTCAGAAGCTCCAGACACGTGAGCAAAAGCACCAATGTCATTGGTCGTATAGTTTTTGACGCGGCGCGTCAAACCAAAAAAGCTAACCCGTGACGTTCTTAAAAAACGTACGCTTTTACGCGTGGCGTTTTTCGCGTCGGTGTGAACACTCACATTGGCGCACATTGTTTAGTCGCGAAGCGTTAAACGTCAGCGAAATTCGTCGGCGAAATTCGTCCCGGTGTGAACAGGCCTTTAATGTTAAAAGTAGCACTTGGCACTGTTGTGTATGATTTCTTAGTTTGCTCACGCAGCTCACCTTGAGTAAAGGTTTAGCCTGTATATTACTTACTCTTTACTGTAGATTTAGAAGAAAGGTTTTTATACAAGCAGATATGTGTCCTGCCTCCTTTTTAAGACTGGTGTCTTCAGGAAATTCCCTCTTAGAGTTTAACATTTTAAGGAAAGACACTGGAAGACCTTTTGATAAATTGTCCCACCCACATTTCCAGTTTCTTACACTAATGTCTGTCAGAGAGCATCATGGGACAGAGCTGTGTCTGTTTTGTTATTGGGGCAGCTTCCTCGTCTGTCTTTTCACATTTCCCTTCTGTTTGACTTTGAAAGAATACCCATTGCTGCCCTCAGCATTAACCCTGACAGTTTGAGACATATTTGGATCTAAAAACACCCAACATGGCCGATTCGTACTTAACGCCTTGGCGTTGTCTGTGGATTCTTTCGGGAACATTTACAAATCTTAGTGAAAGGCAGAAAAAGGGTGCTTCAGTTGCTGTTTCTCTGCGGTGGGAGCAGAAGCCGGGCCAGTGAGCAGTTTGGGTTCACGTCAGGGTCTCAGCTCTTACAGCCAAAGTGCAAATGTGACAATGACGGCAGTTTCCACGCCGCTCGCTGGCTTCTCATCTACCACTGTTCAACAATTGTCACAAAAACAGGTGCTACCAGAAGCTAAAGGAGCTACTCTCGAAGTGACGCAGAGTCAGGGCTCACACTGTTTTATGAAGGTCAGTATCCAGGAGGAAGATGAATGTAACAGTAGTAAACATGCAGTATTTTAACCAGGACTTCATCTTGGCTTGAAGTTTAGCTGGTTTAACGTTAAGTCTGATGTTGATGTCCACATAAAGGGTTAAATAGATCTCTTCATGAGAGTCTTTTACAAATTAGATCTATTCACACACTCAAAAAATGAACTAGGTAGGTTGTGCACTTTACATAATAAATTTAAATTTAGCTTAGTTAAAATAATTGTGTTTTCTAACTTGAAATGTATTTTTCTATTAAGGTCCACTTAATTAGGTCCTAAATTAATTGTACAAAATCCTAACGTGTTGTCTAAACAGAAACCATTTATGTTAAGTAAAAAATTGTACATCCACAGGGAGGCAGTATAGTGCGACGACTGCCAGGATACCCGAAAGAAGAAGAAGAAGAAGAAAGACTCGTCAGACTCCGTGTGCTCAGTATGTGACTCTGCACACCTGCGTGACCCCCTGCAAAGCTTTTCTTCAACGGCTGGTAAAGGTCAGTAAGGGGATATTTTTATTTTAGAGAGTTCTGGCGTCTTAGACATGCTAAAGTTAGCTTGCTAGTTTAGCCCAGTACCACATGTTGAGTGTCCAGAAAAGTGCAATATAAATAAAATGTATTTTTATTATTATTATTATTATTATTATTATTATTATTATTATTATTATTATTATTATTATTATTATTATTATTATTATTATTATTATTATGTTTGTTTGTTGCATAACACAACTGTAAACAAGTCCTCCAGACCACTAGGGGGCATATAGTAATTGTTCATGTTGTGGATATGCACCGCTCTTTTACAAAACAACACTGAGCATTCACAAACTGAGATGTAACACTTGTTTATCCGTCTGAACAGAGTTTTTAATAACAGTTCCTTTTTGGAAACTTTTTGTATGTGACTGGAACAGTGCATGTTAATGAACATGAGCCATAGCCATGACTGTAAACAGGCAGGTTTCCTCCAAACTCTCAGCTAAGCAATGTTCTGTAAGACAAAGCAGAAGGGACTTGGATGTAGTTTTAGTCTAGTCTCACTGCTGATGCATTCATGGGTTAAGTTTTTCTAACATTAAAGGTTTCTTTCTGTTTAATCATAATAATAAAGTTGATAATTGTTGGTCTTGGCCTGTCTTTTATCTACAGTTTGTTCAAAACAGAGAAAAAGTGTGTTAGAATAACGTCAGGACCGGTCTTTAGTGACACAACACTTACTGGAATCTCTGCCTAAAACTCTCTTTATATCGGATTATATTTTATGGCCAGTCGTTGTCTGAACTTAGGCCTGGTGCAGATGGGATTTTGCCGGGCTCGGGACTCCTCTGACGTCAGTGCTGTCCTGCTGCCGTTGGACGACACTGAGCCGAGCGGCAGCAGCTGACAGACACGGACGCACACATGCTCCGGACGCACACAAACACAGGAAGTGCTAAACGAAGAAGTGAGGAGGGAACGACTCAATTCCACCGTTTACAGCCCGACCCATCCACACACCCCCCCGTCCCAGCCGGCAAATGCATCTGCCAGCCAAGATCCGGCCCGAGCACTGAGCACTTTCCCAGAGATATCAGTGACGTACGAGTGTGAGCCAGTGCGCTCACGAGCACGCTCAGACGCACTGCCGGTGTCATGGAAGTGGACAGTGTGTCTTCATTGTTTTCATTTGGTGTTGGATTGTCTGTTTATCTCAGCCGTCTGCAGGACTGACTCAGGCTGCTCATTCCTTTGTAACAGACTCCCAAGTTCACATTCAGCTACGTGAGAAAGAAGAAGGCAAATATAATGCTCACAATTAGTTCAATAGACATAAGACTCAAATAATATGTCCCTTTAACCTAAAAGGCCAAAAGCTGTTGCAGATTTATGATGAGTTTCACTTTGAATTGTCTTTGCTTATTTTCTGAACATAACTCAAATTGAATATACAGTTATGACTACATGGACTCAAGTCCCTCCTTAAACCTTAAACAACCTTAAACAAGCTTCTTTCCTGCACATTTTTTCATTTCACTCATGTTCAGTGCTACCAGATGTGCAATGTGATTTTTTATTCAATCATTTTAGCCTCTGTAGGATGTACAATTCATTCATTCATTCATTCATTTTCTACCGCTTTGTCCCGTTAGGGGTCGCGGGTGACTGGAGCCTATCCCAGCAGCTTTGGGCCTGAGGCGGGGTTCATCCTGGACAGTGGCCAGTTAATCGCAGGGCTAGCATTTAGAGACAGACAGTGACAGACAACCATTCACTCTCACATTCATTCACTAGAGACACTTTAGAGTTGCCAGTTAACCTGCACATGCATGTGTTTGGACGGTGGGAGGAACCAGAGTACCCGGAGAGAACCCACTTGGAGGACATGCTGACTCCTCACAGAAAGACCGGAGACGAGGCAGGAGTGCTAACCACTCTCTGCCACATGCACCCAAGATGTACAATTGGACAATATTAAAAATATATGTATGTATGATGTCATTATGATAAGCACACTATCCATTGTTATGTTTGTGTTGATGAAGAGTATGTGTCATCGTATATTAGCTCTCTCATGAGAGTAACAGCCCTCTGTCCAATCACATCTTATGTGAGCATGTTTATTACAGATCACCTGAGATGTTCACAAACTTAATCAAGGACTAAATTAAACAGGCTTTACCCATGTTTTCATTTCATTTGAGAAAACCTGTTTAATAAGAGCACATTGTAATATTCATGAGCTGTAAAAAACAAGACCTTTCACCATCTAAGTCTTTATAAATAAAGATTTTAATGGATGTGAATGTTCAGCACCTACTGCAAGCTTCAGCCAATCACATGCTCGCTCCAGAGGATGGGACATTCCCATTGGTTTAGATTATTATTATTATTAATAAGGAAGTAAGGTTTGTTGACAAAAAAAGGAAGTCATAAATAGGATAAATATTGGAAATAAAAAAAAGAAAACAGGAAAGGTGAGTGGTAGAGCGGCGTCCTACGACCAGAGGGTGGGTGGTTCAATACCCGTGCAAAACATCCTAAAACATCCTGCTCTCCCCACAGTTCATACTGTTGTTGTGTCCTTGGGCAAGACACTTAACCCACCTTGCCTCCAGTGGTGTTCTGTAACACTGGTGAGTGCCTACAGATGGAAAAGCTCTATATAAATAAAAATATATATATATATATATATTTTTACTGCTTTTGGGGTCAGGGCTGGGACAAGAAAAAGGACATTTGTGGCAGTTGTTTGGGAGCGGGATAAAATAAATGATGCTACCATGCTTTCACATCAACAGCAGGGCCTTTGTAAGTGTTTATTTTATACTACTTTTGAGTTTCCATAGCATTCTTTTTCTATTACATATTGAGCATATTAATAAACACTGATTTATTATTATTGACTGAATGCTAAGCCAGTGCATTACTGAAGGTCCTGGGTGGATAGATTTAAAGACATTTCATTGTTTGCTGTGGCTGATGTGTTAATATATGTTTAACTGTGAGAGTGCAGAGTGAAAGAACTGGCCTGTTCAGAGCTGCTTTGTCTCAGGAATGTGAAGGAAAAGGCTTAATCGGTGCATATTTGTGAAGGGAGTTGGTTTGTGGGACTCTTGATGGACAGGAGACAGGTAGACCCAGTTCACACAGGTTTTGGACTGGACAGAGTCTAGACACTTTGTAGACAGCACCACAGGCCAGTGTTCTCCGTCCAACTTTAAAAAGCAATCCACCGCTCTTTAACGTTACTGCACTTTTCAACCCCTTTTACTGTTTTATTCCTCATAATCACAACATGAATATAATAGATCTTCAAAAGCCAGGGTGCAGAGGTCTGTATGTGGAAAATATTTCTGTTAAGCTTGTTCTGTTAGTGTTAAGTATTAAACATCACATTTAATCTCTTACAAAGAAGAAGCTGTGGACTTACTAAGGCTCAAACGATGGCACAATTGTTCTGAGTGAAAAAAATGAAGTCTACAAAGGAACATGTTCTTATTTTCCCTTCTCCTGTTGTTTTACAAAGCCTCGTTTCCCAGTTGGTTCACTTAGGGCTCTTTCACACCTGCACTGATTGGTCTGGACTCTCGTTTGGTCCATGGTTCAAACCAAACAGCGGCTCTTTTGTCTCGGTCCGGACCGAACTGAACCAAGTTCCGGTTCATTTGTGAAAGAGAGTTTGGAGATGGTTCAGATTGTGGACCAAATGCAGGAAGTCACAGCAGAATAAACTCATAACGATGAGCAAACAGAGGAAGTGAGCGCGGAAAAGGAATATGGGTCGGGTTTAAAAACACAAAATGCATAGAATAAGTGGTTTTATGTTTTGTATGGCACTTTTTTTCTTGCTGCTCTACGACAGATGCCTTCATTAAACCCAACTGTTTCCTAACGAGCGTTAAAGAGATTTTTAAGTCTATATTATAATAACACGTCTCTATAGGCTTTACTCCAGTTAGATTATTGTATTTTTCCAGTTTAACTGTAAAATGAGCCTCAGCAGAGACACATGTGTACAGTAAATGCAGTCTACAGTGAGCACAGCATCAGGGAGAGTCCAATAGTCCACTTTTAAAAACTGTAGAGTGAAAACAAGTTCTGGACCCTAATGAATCCTGTGTGAGTTCGTCAACAGCAGCATTTACAAAGTGTTACCGGGGCTTACTGTGCATGCAGCATTATCCATAATCTGTAAACTATATTTGCAATTTGACCTTGTCCATTGTTGACTTTAAAAGCAACGTTTCTCGTGGCTATTATTTAACTATGAGCAAAAACAGCCTGTAACCTTCAGGTGAATTCAACAAAATAAGGAATAGATTCTCAACATGTTTGAAATAAGGTGTATTTTAGGTGTATTGTCTTTGATCCTGTCACACTGTCACAATGTTTTACAATTAACCATTTATTCAAAGCCACAATGTTAGAATTTTCCTTAACTAGCTGTTCAACGGGTTTAATGTGCACGAGACAGTGTCCGTGGACCAGAGCAGGTGGGGGCTGCTGAGTGAGACAAACCCACGGATCTGTTCTGGGATTGCTCTGACCGGGACTTGGGCTTCTTGACCTTCGTTGCTGAAGTGGATTGAGTGGATCCACCTGCCTCCTCATTCCCCCCTCGTTTTGACCCCCCTCACCCTTGCCCCTCCCTGTGTGACCTCCGCTGACCCCTGCAGCCATCTGTTGGGGGCCTTTGCCACGTGTTGATTGGTCAGGTGGGAGTGGGCTGACAGTGGGACTGGGGCTCAGAGACTCGTAATGTGGCCTGATTAGATGTGTAAGAGTTTAAGAAGTTCAGAGCATTATGCAAATCATTTCGGATGAAGATCGAGAACTAGGGCGACAGGTATGGGATACTAGCACACTATTCTCTGATGGTATAATATTGCAGCTATGAAATCCAGTTTTGGGGACGGTCTCAGTTACGCAGGACAATACTGTATATATTATATTATACAGGACCTAAAAACATATATGTTGTAAAAGCACTCTAAAATTGTCCTACATTTTTGAAAGTGTCAGATACTTATCACAGTATGTCCACAGTCTGTCCAATCTGAAATATGACACAAATGACTGCCACAAGAAACAGGCTTTACGGAAAGAAATGGCTCATACGTTCTGCAAACATCTCCCACTAAAAACATTCACAGCAGGTGTAACTGCACTATCTCTCGGACCTGGATCAGGTGACTCACTGCCCCCGGTTCACCTCTCTGTTGTCCTAATTAGAGCAGAGGACTCGAGCCGACCTCTGCCCTCTGGCTTTGGGCTATTTTTACTTTGGACGTGTGCTTGTACCCAGTGACCAGAAAAGAGCCTCATAATTCAAACAAGTGTCCCCTTCCTCTGGTTTATCCCCAGACTAACACATGCTGATGGGTTCTGGCTTTTTCTTTAAATCCATTAAGAGATTATTGTAACTATGTTCTATCACACAATGTAAGTGAGAAAACACTGACCGAATCTCAGTATATTCTTATTTCAATGGAAAAAAGATGTGTCAATCTGTAATAAAACTTCCAATGTGAAGATAAAGTCCTTGTGAGGCGTGCCAGCATCGGACACACTCTTTATAAATGCTATGTGCAGTTGATAAATGAATAACTAAAATGAGTTCTTAATGTCTGGGTTTAGCCTGGTGTAATGACAACAGTTTTCCACTTTAGGAAAAAGTTTGTATCTATGAAACTTGAATCTGTGCCTCACCCATGAGCAGAATATTTCAGAGATGGGGAATAAGGCTTCTGCATCACAGCGTGCTTGTGAAAAGAGGTGTAAACTGAAAACATATGATCCCAATCTGTAGCTGGTCTGACTCATTTAAGGTTTCGAAAGCCTTGTGTCTGTCTGCTGTCAATGCACACTGCACACATTCCTCGATCCCTGTCTCTCACCTGTTTTACCTGAAGACTGACGACATACAGATCATACCTGTGTGAATGCTGAGGTCAGCTGTGGACGCTCTCTGAACTCCTGCCATAGTCACTAAAAAAAAAAAGAGAAATGAACATTCACACACTACAGGTTATGTTGTGTAGACCGGCTCATATCACTTTCATAAAACCACTCATCAACAGCTCGTTTATATCAGATCAGTCACTTTATATTGTCCTTCTTAGGTTGAGTCAAGGTGTGACCTTTCTCCTCTCACACACTTTTCTGAAGCTCACACAAGAGGAGCCTGAGCTGAACCATGGGCACAGTGTTGAAAGTAGTTCAATGGAAGCTTTGATTTCCAGAAGAAATGTACATTGAATGAGAGTTCTTTAGTTATAGTCTTAGAAATTATGACTTGATAGTCTTCATAGTGACCTAAAACTCCTTTTGTCCAAAAGTTTCCCAAAGCCTTGAAGAAGTGCGTACAAAGCCTCAGTCTTGTTTCCTGCAGCTCTCACGACTGATTCTGTGGTCTGTGTGTTTCCTCTGCTGTAGATTGTAATGTATGGATACAGTAGATCCATTTGCATTCATCTGACGGTTAACACTCCATCTGCCAGAGTGCAAAGTGTGTTTTCTGTCAGGTGACTCTGAACAGGCTTCAGGAGGAAACCAGACACCTGTTGCTCTCATCTCTCTGTTCTCTTCTCTAAACTCCACTGAAGCCTTCCAGCCTCGTCCACCCACACTGCCGAGAAAACAGAACAAACATGAAAACATCCAGATGGAGACTGAAAATAAATTCTTTGCTGTATAGCTGTCAGCAAACTCACAGAGTGTGCCATGCCAAGATAATCCATGGGCAAAGAACTAAAGTCACTAGACCTGAAGAATAATGACGACAGGCCTGTGACAAACGTAATAATGTGACACTTAAAGAAAAGGAGAGTCGTTATTGCTCTGTTCTGCTTTAATTCAAAAGGGAACACTGACACCTGGTGGCCAATGACAGCACATACTGTATATGGTTTGGTCCAAGTTTAGTCGACCTTTAGTTCAGGTTTAGTGTGAGTCTAGACACTAGTTCTGGGTTTAACCCTGGTTCAGAGCTTATCAGAACATGTTCCACTTTTAGAAGTAGTCCTGCTTTAGTCCTGCTAGTGCTGGGTTATTTCTTGTTTTGTCTTAGAGTCTACTGTTCAATAGAGTGTCCAGTCTCCAGACCGTTTGTGATCCGTCCTGTCTGTTCCTGCAGTCCTGGTCCAGTTCTCATGAGCTCACTGCAGAGACAGGGTTTATTTGTCACATTGTTACAGGTTTTAGACGTCTGCGTTTTTCCACCTTTAATAAAGGACTGGAAACTCAAGTCCATAAAGTTTTATTACGACTATTACAAACTATTACAGACCAATGATGTCGTGAGACTCCAGCGACATTTGACTACAGCATCAGATTTTAACACAAGCAACACCTGGGGTCTGGTCTTTTTATAGCCTTTGTATCAAAATATATGTAACTTACCAATATTTTCCATTTTGTAACAAGACAAAAACAGCTTTACTAGTTCAAAAGTATTCATATATTATACTGAAAACAGCACTGAGAAAAGACTGATGCTGCAACCTAGTCTTGTACTCGAGGCAGGTCTTGGGTTTAATGCAGTCTTAAGGCTAATTTGATATAAGTCTAGACTTTGGCTTCCAGTCATTTGTGTTCAGTCTTGTTGTGTCCCAACTTTAAATCCAGACCCACCAAAAACACAAGATTCACTTGTACAGCTTTTCTCTGGGATCCTTTTTCCATTCATCATGTCCTGGTCTGGTCCTTCACTTGGGCTTACCCTCCCAACATATTAAACACGAATATAGTTCTTTAAAATGGTGTAGTCCTTGGCCTATGGTAGCCCTGTGGGGACATGCCGTTGTCTATGAACCACTCCAGGGGAAACAGTCGGATGGTTCCACCTGAAATCAATGCAACATATCATTAATGTGCTTCTCTTCTGCCTGTGCTTAGTTTGTCTCTGCTGGGTTGTTGTACTAGAACCGTAAGTTACAGAACAAATATCTTTTCCCACTGGATGTTTAGTGGCGTTTTACATAAAAAAATAATAATAGTTCCAAGACAGACAAACACAAAATGTTATTATACCTTAATGAGAACATACTTTTGACTAATGTGTTCCTATTTGTTTGATTAAATCTGTCACACTTTATTCCGTTTCTTTAAAACATGCCTCTCAGACAGTTCTGTTCTATTCACAAATATCCATAAAATATGAAATCCTCATTCACTTGGTCACATTTTTTGCAGTTTAATTATTATTTTTTTTTGCAGTCCAGTAACATGACTGATGAAGAGAAAACCAAATAAACTGCTTTTTAATGAGACTTTATTTTCATCAGAAATAATAAAGGCCATACAATATACATATACTATTTCATAGCAAACCAAAACTGACGAAGCTCTACACAGATGTAGGAGCTCACAGAGACATTCATCGGTCCATACTTTGAGTCAGTGATGGGCCACAACCCTGGAGTTTCATCGGCAACATTCACTTTAAACATCTTTCTTATTAAAAAATAGAAATCTAACAAGCCGATTTTGTTTGTAATGGGCTTTAGCCTCCAGACGTTCATGTGAGGGTAGCGTGGAGAGGCTACGGTAACGGGCGTTAGCCTCAAGACGTTCCTGTGAGGGTAGCGTGGAGAGGCTACGGTAACGGGCGTTAGCCTCAAGACGTTCCTGTGAGGGTAGCGCGGAGAGGTTACGGTAACGGGCTTTAGCCTCCAGACGTTCATGTGAGGGTAACGCGGAGAGGCCACGGTAACGGGCGTTAGCCTCAAGACGTTCATGTGAGGGTAACGCGGAGAGGCCACGGTAACGGGCTTTAGCCTCGAGACGTTCATGTGAGGGTAGCGCGGAGAGGCCACGGTAACGGGCGTTAGCATCGAGACGTTCATGTGAGGGTAGCGCGGAGAGGTTACGGTAACGGGCTTTAGCATCGAGACGTTCATGTGAGGGTAGCGAGGAGAGGTCACGGTAACTGGCGTTAGCCTCAAGACGTTCATGTGAGGGTAGCGCGGAGAGGTTATGGTAACGGGCGTTAGCCTCGAGACGTTCCTGTGAGGGTAGCGCGGAGAGGTCACGGTAACGGGCGTTAGCCTCGAGACGTACCTGTGAGGGTAGCGCGGAGAGGTTACGGTAATGGCCGACGCATGCGGGCTCGTGCTGATAAATAATGGAAACTAGAGTCGGCGAGAAAAGCTCTTAAGTGCTGTGTTTTGTTTTGAACAATAAAGGTTTCATGCTGTGGACTTTATGAGACTAAAAACCCAACACTACTTTTACATCATGCATTCAGCAGGACTTTTAGCCTGAGCTCTAAGAAAATGGCC
Source organism: Neodontobutis hainanensis (assembly GCA_024349245.1). Lineage (NCBI taxonomy): Eukaryota > Metazoa > Chordata > Actinopteri > Gobiiformes > Odontobutidae > Neodontobutis > Neodontobutis hainanensis. Next base: position 180,686 of record JALDNG010000030.1, read on the forward strand.
AAACATGCATAGAGCCAGTTTCTGCCACTAATAATGACTCAGGAGCCAGTTTGTCAAATAACTGGTTTGAGATTTTTACTTATTATTTCTTTTGAGAAGCTAAAGTCACTTTTTGTGTTTATTGTCCCATCCAACCTTTCTTAGATTCTGCTCTGAATTACAGTAAAAAACAAACATGAACATAAAATAACAATCATGTGACCTACTCGTTTGAATACAGAGTAATACTAACTACAGACAACTGGGATTGTGGCCAAAGGTCAGACGTGGATTATATCTTGGCACATGTTGTTAGCAGTCCAAACACAGATTTGTCTTTAGACTCTATCACTGACCGTTTCTGGACCCAAGGGTCTCAGTCATTGACCGTTTGTCGACCACAGAGCTGACAGACCGAGTGGTCACTCTCTTATCTCCAGGATGGCTGTCGTTGGCTAAACAGGCTTGATTCTAGCACCAAGCTCACCATTTCAAATCAGGTTATTCTAAATGTACTGCCTATACTGCACTGCAATGCAACTCTTTAGAGCATTGTGCAGCAAATGATGACCAAGTAACAAGTACAATTAACTAAAGTCAGTGTGGTTATCACGTTTAAGTACTTGGTAAGAAATCCATATTTACGATACAAAAACTTTTATTATCATGTTACTAAATCATTATTGCAATGCTGTTCCCGTGCTTTAATATAAAGAGCAAACCCACGGAGCAAGCTTTTCCTATCAACATTTAAAGAACATTTCTCAATAAATGGGTTGTATTGTCTTCACAGTGGCAGAAACCAGCTTCCACACCAAACAGTTTTCTCCAATGTGTTTTATTGTTATCTGAGCCACTGTTCAGTGACTTCTCTCTACCACATGGGGGCAACAGCTACTGCATTATGGATGATAAACAGGTCAGATATTCTGCTTTTGTATCCTGCAGAAAACCATGGCTAATACTTCAACGTTTAAGTGCTTCAATTGGACAAAACATCATCTTTAGGCAGGTTTAACTTAGAAAAAGCAATACTTCAGAACAACCTTTCATACAAAACATGTCCCCTCTTAAAAAAACAAGCCTCCCCAAGAAGCAAAAAATAAGTGACAAAAAGCAATTACTGCAGTGAAAACACATTCAAAAATAACAGTGATACACCTTATACTGTATGTCGATCGCCAAAATAAAAGCCTCTCTTGTGTATACTTTACAATATGTGTATACAAGATAACATAGAGCAACAAAGCAAAAAAATAAATATCTTAAGTCACGGTTTGGAAGTTTTTATATATATCTATGTAGTATATGCATATTTATACGTATAGCTTACTTTTCGGGTAGTGAGAGTTAAACATATTTGGCCGGCGTAAGGAAATACAGTAGTGAGAGCAATGTGGAAGGACAATGGCTGCAAATGAACTGAAGCGAACCAAGAGAAACTGTGTTGTTTTCGACTTTAGCTGCACTTTAGGCTACGTTCTGACTTAACTTTAGGACAGTGTTGTAAAGCTGTCATTCTAACGAGGCTACATTAAATGCTGTACATGAACTGCTCTTACGGGACACTTTATCAGAGAAGACAAGTGTGCTGTGTCTGTGTCACTGTTTATTGTCTGTCTGTATTACAATGCAAAGAAATATATCATTTTAAAACTAAAATCTATTTGCCCGGACATAAGTCGAAGAACTGAACCTCTGTTAAGCCCCGCCCTTCACTCCAAGCCCCTCGGTTACTGTTGCCAGGTTTGACAGCACATTTTGAAACATTACAAAACATTTGTGAATTAAAATGAGTATAACCTAGTTTTAGAACTCACCTAAAGCTAATGCTAAAGCTAAAACTAAAGCTAAAGCTGCGCTCTGTTCCTAGAAATTGCCTTTAATTTGAAATACAAAATTGCTTTTTTCTTTTGAAATGAAAACAGTTTTGAATGCAGCATGTAGCAAGTGTTTTTTCGGGACTAATGTCTAAAAGAAATGACTCAGGAATCCTTGATATTCTATAATTATCAACAAAGCCTTCACTCTGTTTTTAGAGGCTGTGTGTTATCACACTAGCTTTTATTATCAGTGAGCTCCTGCAATAAATAAAGCTCAAGGAGAGCTTGTTGACCAACAGCAGATATTCTTATACAAGTACAGGCTTTTAGGAGTTCTTAGAAACAGTCCATACTTCTTAAACAAAAAGCACAATTTTACATGATGTATATTTATGAGAAGAAAAATAAAAGATTAAGTTGTGTTTTGCAGATTCCCTAAACTCACTTTTGAAATGTACGTTAAACCTAAATGTATTGCCTGAAAGCTCCTCACTCTAATGAAATACATTTAATAAACTAAGTGCTTGTTTGTCCATAACCGAGGGGCACATGCAGTCTCTAGTCAGAGGAAAATCAAAGGGTCATTCAGCACATTCAGCACAAATGGTCGTTCAGAATGATGTTACGTTTGTCATTTGCATATTTAAGATTTAACTCTGGATGACTTTTGTCCTTCTTTTAAGCTTTGCAAGTATAAAACTCAGGCACATAATGTTTTAAACAGTCCTACTCATAAAGCAACCTAGAATATGTACACACTTATATGTTAGCTCGCTGCTAACAGTTAGCAACAGAGCAGGGTTGACCTACAGCATTAACAAAAAAACAGTATTTTTGGACAAAGCAGCCATATTGTCTTTCAAAATAACATCGTCAACCCCGGACAGTACATGCCCTGACTACTTTTATAATCTTTGGTTGGCCAGTCTGATAGATTTACAAGCCCCATTACCTCACACAACCTGACTTTGTCTTTTTAAAAATATAGTAATAACATGTGCACACAAAACGCCGTTCCCTTCGTGTTCATGTGTTACCGCTGCACACTGCCGCGCCCCTCCTGCACATCCTCTGGTCCACCCTGGAGTCCATCCCGAACATAGTCCCGCCTCACAAAACGCACAGGTGAAGAGTCAAAGAGCAGGAAAGCAAATAAGTAAGGTGACGCCTGAAGAGTGATCAGTCTCTGTGGTTCAAAGGAAAAGAGAAGAGGAAAAAAGGCTTTTCAGCAAAGCGCCAGAGGGTGGCCGAGCTCTCATCGTTTCTGGGAGGTGATCATTTTGGAGACAAAGCTGACGATGGCATTGGCAGGTTGCTCGGGGTCCATCTCTGCAAACAGGTGGCTCACATTGTCCGTAGTGCTGCCTTGTTTCCGCGCCACAAACCCGAACAATCTGCAGCACACCATTAGACAATATTAGAGCAGTTGGTCAAATAGGCCAGTGGGAAAGCTTGTTAGAAAAACTAAAGAAGTTTAAAAAATTGAGAAACTACATCAATTTTGTTTATAAACTACAAATGAAGCGTGTTAAGATATCAAGCAGCATAGTCAGGTACTATTAACCAACTCAAGTGTCTGCTGTACTCACTTGGCTGCGCCTCCATCAGGTTTGTTCCATCTGTAAAGAAAAAAAGAAAGAGGGTTTTATTTTAAAGTGGCACTGCGTAACTTTTAGCCACTAGAGGGTGCAGAAACCTCTACAGACTGTTTTTTTTTTCAAGAGGAAACTAACCAAAACCAACAAGTTTGAAATGGTCATTTTAGTGCATTCTGCACAAATACAACTCTGTAGTGTCCAGGTGTCTGTTTGAGCTGAGCGTGTGGTCTGTCCTAGTGGCAGGAGTTATATATGATTTATATATATATATATAATTTAAAGTTACGTGATGCTACTAGTGCCACAGTGCAATGTTTGTACTCACTTTCTGTCCTGAGGGTCAGTATCACAGAACGTCACAGTGTTACTAGGATAGTGGCGACGGAAGAAAAGCCTGAAAACACAACCAATGCATTGTCGATTTACAAAACGAACATTTCATTTTTGTGGTCAAATATTTGGTAATAGGAGACAGAAGAAGTCTTACTTCCGCTGGTTGTCAGTCAGTGTGATGCCTTGTGAAGACACCTTGAAGTGCACAATGGTGGCAGAGGAGGAGAGGCGGCCGACAGTGTCTCTGAGATGGCTTTGGCCACGGCCTGGGGGCCCGTCAGGGACTCCATCTCCACTGAGTTTAGGTACAGCACGTTGCATGCTGGGAAAAAAGTCCAAATGTTATGTCAGAAAACAGATAATTACAGACGGTAAAGACACAATTTAACTGGAAACTGCATTCACCGAGCTGGTCCACTGACCCGTTCATGCAAATACGTAGTCATTAACATGCCAGTTGACAAGCAGCTGAGATAAAATGCTCCTCTCAAATCATTCCACATGAAACAAACTGTTAGACCTCTTACACAATTATCAGACCAAGCCAAAGACTGTTTCTAAAACATGGACAATGGATGCACATTCCACAAAAACTAAAGCAGACGAAAGTGCACGGGGTTTACCATGAGAGTCAGCAGGGGCTCTTTGCACTGGGATCAAGGATAAGTGAACATTACTATCCTACAGTTAATAAACTCTTAAAAAACTGAAAATGATGACTGGACTTTACTGAACAAACGTGTCAGTGTAAATGAACCAGTTCCTGAACAGTTTCAGTGACGAGTCTATGAGTGTCGTACCTGCTCCTTGTTTAAGTCGGTTGCTCACTGCGTTGGTTGTGGCCGGCGTGTCAGGAACATCCTCAGTGAGATCTGTATCAACCGAGAAGTCATGCTTGTTCAGGCCCTGTTCACATTAGAACCTCTTCCACAAAGATAAAATGCAGTGACTACAATGATGCAGAGTAAAAAAGCTTTGGTTGTGATATAACTCGTATAACAAAATTATTTTGGACAGATTTCCTTTTAGTTGAAATATAACTGTCAGGGATTTTTGAGGTGACCTTACCATGGATCCCTTCACTGATCCGCTGAACTTATGTAGCTGCCGAAATCACACTATAATACCCCAAATATTTATTTAAACCTACTTTATAGAGACTTATATTAACAGAGACTGAGACATGCACAGACATTCAAACAATATTAATATCAAGAAGACAATGCTATCACTAAGAAATAAAATCCAGCCATGTTTTTACATGGACTACGTCTAAAACAATATCAGATTGTGATGGTTTTAATCCTTTGAAATATCTTCAATATATGCATATGTTTATTCAAATTATAAGGCATTACCAAACTGCTTTTGGCCTGTGTGGGGCAGTATTGGACCAGAGTCTAAAGGTAATTTAATATCTAGAGTATTTAAAGAGGGGCTACCTGTGGTGGGGAGGAGCAGCTTGCAGGGCAGGGCCAGTGGAGTGATGGCATGTTGGTAAACCAATGCAGACAGGCAGCCTGACAAAGACACAGACACACAAAGAACAATGTCCCTTTGCTCTCACTGTCTTAACTCTGTGCTCCTTATGTTTGCTTCCATCACAGAGACACAACCGAGAGGGAACAAGTCGGAATCAGCTTGTCAAGAAGATGTAAATGAAAATTACTTGGCAAATTATGAAACCATCAGGGTTAAGTATTTGTGCATGGGACACCAATAGGAGGCTTTGTGCAGGAATAAGATTAATTTGGCAGTAAAGTCTGACGTATGCTGTAAGTGTGTAACAGAAAGTGACTGACTGAAGTAGGGCTCGTTGGGACAGCCCTTCAGCTTCACTCCTTTTGAGCTGCTCTCGATCAGGAAGTGCCTCACCAGCTCATTACTGATGTCTCCTGCTACAAGAGAGCGAGAAATACATCAGCTCATTTATTCTGGAAATCAATGACGCAGACACAATTCTGAATTTCAAAATGGACACTGAAACCCTCTCGTACCTTTCTTGTTGGGGTTGATGGTTGGAGGAGGAGATGCCACCTTCATCGCCAGTCCATACGCCCCTTTGAACGAGTGACTGTCCCGGATCACGAAGGCTCCAGGCTCCCTCTCTCGCAGCAGGCTAATGGCTGCAGGAAAAAGAACCTCACAATGAGCACATTGTAGTTTCAAGTGTTTTGTGCCGGATGTGTCATGTGACCAGACCTTGATGGCTGTAATGAGAAGGCTTTATTGTATTTTCTTAAACTTAAAACACGATATTATAATCTAGCTTTTTATTAGTGCATATTCAAACAGAAATTAGACTAAAATAAAACACAGAATTTATTTCCCCTTAATGTCCATACAACTGCCCAAAGAAGACAAACTGAGCACTGGTGGATGAGAAGTGCATTCAGGCTCATTTATGAACACACAGTTTTGCACATAAAATCTGGAAATTTAGGCGAAAGTATTAAATAAACTGATTTTCCTTTGTCAATTTCCACTGGGTTTGAAATAGCTGTATTCTCAAACATCTGTCACTGTGAATATTAAATCAGTAACACTTTTGTCCCAGTTCCTCTTCCGCTTGACAACAAACTAAAAATCCATGTGCTGGTATCCCATCCCTTTTTATCCAATCAGAAGACAGAACTCATCCAGGTATCGTTGATAACAGAGTAAGCTGGTTTGTTTTTAGGCTGACTATATTGTAATAATCCCAACAAATACTGATAGAAAGTCAGCCAAAGTTACAAACTGTAAGTGACAATATTACATAGAGTCCCTTTAACCCAAGCCAAATGACTGAAACTGACTGGAACAGGCTCTTTCTGTAGTTCATTAAATAAACATTGGTTCGACATGACACTTAGCATTAGACACTCCATTGTTCAAGGAAAAAAACCCTCACTATCCATTACTCTGTACTTATCCCGCCGCTGGAGCCTGTCCATGTGACATTTAGAGGAAGGAAGATGGATGCTCCGAGCAGCACATGCAGATGTTGTTTAATGCTGTACATGTGCTGTGGCCTTGAGCTGGGAGCAGGGCCCTGAGAGGAAAACCGAGCGGGTGATGTCACTGCAGCAGTGGAGCATGTGCTTGTGTTTAACGTGAGATAATCCAATACGGAGCCTGGGCAGAGGCAGATGGACCGGAGCCGATGACCTCACACAGCACACAAAATGAGAACGTGTGTTTGTTGTAAGACTCAGAAAAGTCAGCTTTAAGAAAGAAAAGCCTTAACATTCAGGTTCTTTTGCAAAAAACAATGTCTCCTCTGTTCATTTGTCGACCATACATCTGCCAGCAGTGCAATGGCTGCTCCATGTCTTCCATTCAGAGTATGTTCTTTTGCCCGACAGGGAGCCATAGAGCCACAAGCCAGTTTACCTTTGTGCTGGTCCGAAACATAGATAAATGACAGAAAATCGTCTCAGCTATAGAAAGACTCCTCACCATGTTTGCAAAAGGCAGCAAAATTTAGATTCAAAAGCTACTGTCAGTAAGTCAATCAATCAATATTTTATTTATATAGTGCCTTCCAACAACCCCAGATTGAACCAAGGTGCTTTACAATATTAATAATAAATAAACATAATTACAAATAGGATTAAAAACACATTTACAGAATAAAACAGTGTCACAGAGCCAAAAAGCCTTTTTAAATAATATGTTTTAAGTTTAATAGTTTTTGAGTTTGGCTTTAAACAGAGGCAGGTCAGTGATTAAACGTAACTCAATGGGTACAGAGTTCCAGAGTTTAGGACCGGCCACTGCAAAGAACGATCACCCACTGTTTGAACCGGGACCGGGGCACCTTCAGCAGGTGTTGTCCAGCAGAACGTCGAGCTCTGCTGGGTTGGAAGATTTTTAAATAAAAACTGGAGCCAGTGCAGGTAGTACAGGACAGGTGTTATGTGCTCATGTTTACGACTGTTAGTTACAGTCGGGCAGCAGCGTTTGGCACAAGCTGCAAACGGAGAAGACCAGTTTGGTGAACTCCCTCATAGAGCGCATTGCAGTAGTCTATGTAGGAGCTAACAAAAGGGTTTAACCTTTGACCCACGAGTCTTTATTAGCATGGTGGCAGAATGAGCAGGAAGGTTGTGGGTTCTATCCCCTGGTTGGCTGACACTTTCTGTGGGTTCTTTCCAGGCCTGGCTTCCTCTCAAAGTCTAAAGACATGCATGTGTCTCAGTGTGTGTGACTAACCAGTGTCCAGGATGTCCCCCGTCTCAGGCCCAAAGCTGCTGGGATAGGCTCCAGCCTCATGACCCCTGACGGGACTACTCGAGGAATGAACGTATGAGTATTTCTTTACATTAAGCTGCACTTTCAGGGCACTTTGACTGTGATAACTCTAATGTTTCAGCTGCTTGTGGACAACGCCAAAGTGCTCGTTAATATAGATATGGATATATTTACACCTGAATGTAAAGACATAAGGCTTTCTGTTTTCATAAAAATAAGGCCGTGTTTCTTTTATACTTTTGTATCAAGTAAGAATCGCCCCAAAGTGACTGTGTAAAACCGGAATGACTCATCCACATTTGGCATTAAACTGAAAAGCCCTTATGACATATTTGGGGCGTGTGGTGTAGATTAGAAACAAACCTGTGATTACAGGCTTTGGCAGCGTTGTGTGAAGGTCACTGAAGAGACAGAAACAGTGATCCATGCTCTGACAGGGCTTACCTTGATCCCTGGAGATGTCTGGCTTGTACCAGAATTTGGACGTGTCTTGGACAAACTTGACGTTCAGCCTGCTCTCAGGACTTCCATCTGCAGAGACGACAGCAAAACAAAAAGAAAACATGAGCTGGCTGTTTTTAATGACTCGCCAAAAGAAATAAAAGAGTGTTTGGATTTTTCAATGCATTTACTTTGCTGTTGCATCAGAATATGGGATAGATCAGGCTCTTTCATAAAACTCAGAAACAAGTGGTAATTATGTTTTAATTTTAAAAATGCTGCAGAGTACAGCCACACCACTCAAGATCTGCTGCATCTGTTTGAACAGGCTTTAGCATCTTTATAAATCGGTGTTTTAGCTTGTCATGAGGCTGTAACCTTTAAAGAGTTCAAGAAACAACTGTATTTCAATTCAGTATGTCATATTTCCACTGCTATAAGAAGGAGAAGGACTGAGGAAAAGAACCACAGCTAGTTTAGACAACTGTGTTTAAACAATTGTGTTTCAGCCTTTGTCTATGGCAAAATCAGACCAAGCAGTCCAGCCCAAGATCTATGGACAACCAATGACAAACTATAGAACTTGAGGCAGAGAGGATTTATCAGTAACTGAAAAAATATATATATAATCTTGGCTGCATTTGAAGAGAGATGGTTTCATCTACTAACAATAAAAATGTGGAGAGATAACTTATCTATTTTTTTATTAATTTGTGTTCTTACCAGACATGTGAAACCTGGAGAAGTCCGACAGAGTGTGGAAGTATCCGGGCCCCCCTCCTGCGCTCATCGGGGACATCATCTTCCCGTTCAGAGTGCTGTAGGACAGAGCTCCGTTCGGTCGGTCCCCGCTCGACATGCGCCTCTTCTCCGGGAGCTGAGGCTGAAACCCCGGAGCCGGACTT